>QTSX02006595.1:0-149306 GCA_014839935.2 Entomophthora muscae
TTTTTGATTTTTTGATTTAATTAGATATCATTGATTATTTTATGTATACACAGCAAGTTTAAGATGAATAGTTATAGTTGAAAGTGATTGAAATATCTTAACTTTTGTTAATTTACTGGTAAAACTTAAAATATTCACATTTGTACTTATATGAAATATATCAAATAAATATTAATATTTCTTCATATTTTGCATAACTTCTATTGTTGTGCTTATAATTATTCTTGGTTCATTGGAATTTTATGTTTTATGGTAATCAAAAATATTTTATAATAAAGAGAGTAAATTACATAGTAAAATGAAAAACATTTGCTTATTTCTCTTTATTCACATTAATTAAAATACACTTTTCATTGCAATTTTGAGCTTTCTAGGGTCACTTCAGTATACCATAGCTGTAAGGCTTAATTTTTTATACTAAAAGTCCTCAGTACATCAAGATCCATTTAATTAAAAAAGTGTCAATTTCCAGTTGTTAATCAGGGAAAAAGCTGAATTCTCAATTTACTATAGCGTTAAGAACCAGGGAGTCAAACTTACCACAGTTGCTGATTAACAATAGATATGGGCCCAACTTGATTTTGTTCTGAGATTCATTGATTTTGTTTTCAGATTAGTTGATGTTGTAACTGTGCTGTTGTAGCAGAGTTACAAGGGGGAAAATATTTAGAAACTAGATAATATTCTTTATTAAGAGATAATGATTATATAGTTAGTGTGATTCATGGGTAACAGGAACATGATTGCTTTGATCACATAGTGGGATGGCAAAGAGGGTGGCTTGATCCTGGTAATGAGTCAAGCGCCAAAACAAGGTATCTTCCATAAGGGATCATCATCTGTTCATGTTGTTGAATTTGGAAATTCAAGTTGACTTCCTAGTCTGGCTCCAAGTGACTGGGTTATTGGATTGCAGGTCACAAACCTGCTTACTTGAAACCTTGCTGGCGGGTCAATCCTGCTGTTTTGATATTGATTTTGTTTACAGATGAATTTTTTATTAGCAGTATATCTTTAAAGCTACTATATAAACAGAAATAAGAAAGCCTTTTAATTGATTAGCTGGTTGTTAAGGCATAGAGAAATATATAATTCAAAGTGGCCATAAACCTTTTAAATTGTCTCTGATGGAAGTGAGTGGACTCCAACATGCAACAAATCAAATAAGGCCTCAGGCTCAGTTGGGGTTACTTGCTTGAAAATTTGTTTGAGCCACCCAAAGACCTCTTAAATTGGGTTTAGGAATAGTGAATATGTAGAAATAAATAAGAGATACATAGGCTCTGTAGCCAATTGCTGTTGACCAATCTCTAAACTTGTCTTGATCATTGGGAATCCCTCAATAATACCAGCCATCTTGTGCAGCCTAGCATTACCCAACACAATGATATTAGTGAATAACAAGATATTGATCCTGAGGTACTCCTAAATCAATCAGAGACATGTTATTAAGGTCCCACTATTGTGGGAAATCTTTATAATTTTGTGCAGCTCAATACCAAGGGAACTGTCAGGAAACCATCCTTGGGCAGTCAATCCATTGTTTTCTGGGATAGGGCGGGCTGCAGGTTGGGCAAGAAAATCCCACCACATTATTAGTGCTAACTTAAATAGATATTAAATAGACTTTTTCCACCTAAGACCAAAGGCTAGAAGCCAGTATGATAGTGTCAATCACCCCTAAAAGGATGATGTACACTATACCAAACAATTTATTTGAATTTTCTAAGGGAAGCTCAAGGGCAGACTTGGAATTTGGTTTGGGGGTGAGAGGCAATTCTATGTCTAGTTGGTAGGCAGGGAGGAAGTGGTATTTGTCTTTAAAAAGTCTGGGCGCAGTAATGTACCAATGGCTCCTCCTGTTGTATCTGGTCAGCTCTTTAGATTAGGCCAAGGAATCCTGAACTAGTATATTATCAGAAGAGTAATTTCTGTATTCAGATTTCATAGAGTGCTCTGTAAAGTGGACAAGACCAAAGGTGATACCTGGAGGACAAAATCTTCCTGGAAGTGAGGCAGGCAGGCTGGAAGGATTAAAGTTAAAAAGGCAGATTACTAGGATAAAATACTGCAATAGTTAGGTAAACCAATATCTCATAACCATTATTCAAAAATGACAATAACATCTGGTGCAGGGTCTAGGAATTCATATAGTACCCTGATGCCAGAATTTAACTCTACTGATCAGAATCATCATAAAATTGGGAAATGAGAATTTAGGTGGGAAGAACACTGTGGGGTTCCTGGTTGCCAGTCCCCAAGTGTGTCCTGGGTCATAGCCAGGGACCAGTTTGGAGTAGTTGTCATTTCCTAGTAGAGGGTGTTTGCTAGCTAGACGTTTATACTGAGCCTGAATTAATGCAAACTCTTCCAATACTTTTCCAATTACTAGGTGGGCATCCTCACCATGCACTTGTACTTCAGCTGGTGCATAACCTTATGTAGGCCTGTAACAGTCTTTCAGCAACCTAGTAAACTCATTCCCAATGAACTCCTGTCCCCTATCTGTCATTTAAAGATGTCTAGTCAACCTCTCCCACTCTTCCTGAGAGTTCTTACTAGTAGTAAACCTTCTACAACTTTGGAAATAGGTATCTTCTTCCCCTTGGACAGGGTAAAAGATGTGGGGCAATTCACTCATGGGAGTTATCTGTGCTACTTAGAACTTTGGGCAGGAGTCAAAATAGGCATTTATTCACAGTCAGAAGGAAGATCCCCTCAGAAACCTTCTTTTATTTTGCCTGGGGGTCTGGGAAACAATATGGTTTTGCCAATACCTTGGGGTCCTTTGTCAATATCTTGGACTCCTTGTACTTGGACTTGGGCTCCTTCCTCTTGGTCTTGGGCTCCTGCACTTTTCTCCATCTTTAACCCTTTATCTCCAGCTCCAGCTCTTTTGTCTTGGGCTTCTGCACCTGTATCTTGGGCTTAAGCCCTCTTTGTAGTCCTTGTGACCTTAGTAATTCACTTGTATCAGTCCTTGAAAAGCTCTAGATAGCTTCCCTTTTTATAGCTCCTTGTTTCAGTCCTGATTCTCTCTCAGAACTCTTGTTTTCCAAAGCTTATACTATCCAGTTTTTTTTCCTCTACAATATATCAAACTTTATCACTTACTCTAGACAATGAAAACCCTGAGTTTTTTTCTTCATTTCCTCATTTTTCAGGCTTTAACTCTTCAGTTAAAGCCCTTAAAACACTTATCAAACAGAACTCAACCTACAGCCAATCAAACGCTAAGATTCAATGGTTTTGCCAAACAAGTCACTCAAATGACTTGCTTTTGATTATGGCTCAAACCTGGTGCTGTCTCTCTCTGGATAAACAACTTCTCCCTGTTTCAAACGGTTTTGCCGTAATTCCTGTCATGTTTCTCTGGAAAAACCTGAACGATTTTGCTTATGTTTTACTTAAGGGATTTTTGAACCCTTGATTCTTCGATGTTTCCCCAAGTTTCTCTGCATATTCCAAACATTTCAGCACTTTGAACTTGCCCATAGCTTACTTTCCACTTCTCACAAGTATTTCAGTGAAATTCCAACCTTTGTTCTCACAGCTTCTACATCCTGTTTCTGGTTTCTTTCAGCTTCTATATACTCAATAAACTCTTAATAAATTTAAAGTTCAAAAACTGTAAGTCATTTTTTCTTTCCTTTCTTTTTAATTATATGATAATTAACTTAAGCTTTTATCATATCTTTTGGCATCCTTAATTAATTCTTTTACTGCTTCTTTCTTATCATTTTCTCTTTCAAAAGTCCAAAACAAGCATTTTAGCTCCTATATTCACTTCAGCTAGTCCTTCTCAGCCATTTTTCAGTTCCTCAGCTAGTCCTTCAGCATGATCTTCTGGTCCTTCAGCTAGTCTACACTATGAACTACCTAGGTTCAACTTCACTATGAACCATCTTGGTCCCATTGTCAGTCCCCATTACTAATACCTCAGACTCAGGCAATAAGTCTACGGGACTACTGGTATTTGACTGGGCCCTCAGAAGTGTCCTCCACTTGGGCTATTCAACCACAGACAATCCTTGTGTCTGTGCAGTTGTCTTTACTCACTCAGGTGATTAAGTCTGAGCTTTCAGTTGCAAATTAATCAACTTTACTTCCCAGAGGCCTGATCATACCAAGTTCTGCAGCTGTTCTCCCAAGAAATCACCCTGGTAACACCCCTGAGCATATCTATGCCCCTAATGGTAACCTTAGAACCTCCCTAAAGCCCCCAAGAAGATACAGATGAGGACAGCCTACCAGTCTTTTAGGTAAGGTGCTTGCTCACAGACCTCCTATAAGTGCACAAGGGCACATAGAGCTATCTTAGTTCCTTCCTTCCCTGGCAGCCCACGTCACCTGCCAGGGTCACAGCACCCATTCTCCCTAGCAGCCAATGTTACCTGATGGGTGGAGACCTTATCCTCCCCTAATAGCCAACATTACCTACTGGGAGGAGACACCTATCCTGCACACTAGCAGCCAATATTACCTGCCAAGGAAGAGAGCCATCATCCTCCCCTAGTAGCCAATGTTACCTACTAGGTTCAGACCTCCCAACTAGCACCCTAGCAGCTAATGTTACCTGCTAGGTTGCACCATTCCCCACCCCAGTAGCCAATGTTACCTACTGGGTGAAGACACCAAACCAACCTCCAGTAGCCAATGTTAACTTCTGGGTAAAGACGCCTAACCAGCCCTCAGCAGCTAATGTTATCTGTTGAGCTGGTTCAACCCCTGCCTCTAGTAGCCAATGTTACCTACTAGGCAGGCTTTACCTTCCCTAGTAGTCAATATTTCCTACTAGGCCTATACCTGTCTCAAAACCACAACACACTGTCAACTTTCAGCATTGTGTATTTATTTGAAGCCAAATCAACCCTTGCCTGTAAAAATGCTTCCATGTGGATTGTCACATACGCCTGGGCTTAAGGGTGACAAAATGACACAGGTGCTGTGAAGGAATTCATTTGCTGGCTTTTCCAGGAGGTTATAGTAACCCTTCTTTTCTTGAGAAAACTTCTTAGGGGTGGCTTTTTAGACAGTGCCTTCTTCAGGAGCTGAATACAGATTGGCTAACAAGGTAGCATCAGGCTCATCAAGTCAATTTTGGGGGGCTCCTTGCCTTCATTATGCAATTTGTTATTTCTTTTTCTAGTTTCCATCATTTAAAAGTCTACACTAGTGTTTTTATCATCAAGGTTATTTGCAGTTTTAATCAGAGAGAATTTGATACCAAAGAACCACAGGTAGGCAGCCCTCTTGTCCTTAGGTCTGGCAGCCTGCAGGCTGGCTTAATCAGGGCTCAAAACCTGTTCCAATTATTAGGTTTTAAGAGGAGAAAAATGACATTCCTGACAGGGACCAAGAAGGGCTACCATAGAGTAGGCCATAGCAAAACTGATTCACATCAGGATACACTATTCTTGGCATCTTTGGGCACATATTTGTATTCATTGTGCATAGAGGACACAAAGTACAATTCATCAATGTAGTAAAATTTTACCATATCATTTTCCTTTAGAGTGGCTTACATCATGGTGTATTTATGGTGGATTTCAATGTTCATTGAGCTATTCCAAATGGGTCATTATTTTTCTTGTTATGCCTAAGCGCTGGACTGATTATTTTATAACTTAATTACATTATTCATATTCAAATTATTCAGAAAGATTAAAATACAATCAATGTCAAATCTTTAATTGATCTTGGGCCTAGATATTTTTTTTAAAAAATAATTTATCAATTTTAGAATTGAAAATTGCACCTTATAATATTGCTGAAAATATCTTAAGTGCTACTACATACTACAAGCTAAAAATATTTATTATGAGTTGCATGGGAGAGTAATAGCAGCCCTAAAGCTATAAAGGCTATTATCCTATCTTTGGCTCATCATAAATATTCTTAGTTTGTTTCAAAAAAAGGTTGTTGTTTTTGAAAGACTGATAACTCTATTTAAAATACACCCTCTAGTAAGCTGCCCTACTTCATGAACTTGCTCTAATGCACCACTAGCATCTTCTGATATTTTTATTTCTCTGGTATCATCACGTGATTTCAAATGATAAGTTATCTCAGAATATTCTGAGAAACTTTCAAATGTTAAAAGTGAAGTATACAACTTCCCATCTTTCATCAAATATGAAAGATTAATGCGCAGATTTTTAACTTCAAGCTCTCTCCTTATAGGCCTAACTTTTCTCTCATAAATATAAAAGAATGACTTTTGAGAAATATTTGATCCTGATAGCGCTGATTTATATAATTATTTTCTTTTTTCTTCTTGCTCAAAAATATTTTTAATATCATTTATATTCTTAATATAAAGCTGATTTTCTTTCTCTTTTAATGTTTTTGATATTACACCAAAGTGACCATCAACAATACTTTTCCCATGACATTCTACAAATCTATTGTATTTAATAGACCCTTTAATGTATTGTGGTGCCTCTTTAAATAGATAATATAAGAATTCATAGGATCTAAAATGGTTTCCATTATCAGTCCATACTTTGATATTATTTATTTTTTTAAACTTATCTGATTTAAGAAGACTTATTAGACATTCACCTGAAAACAAAGAATCATGAGACAATATTTGAGATAAAAAATCATGGTAGTCATATTTAACTTTATTGTTTTCTTTAAATACCAATGCAAACTCCAATAAAGAAATAGGTCTTTGGGAATAAAAACAGTTATTGGTTTCAATTGGACCACCACCAACTTTTAAATTCTCCTTAAAATCTATGACTATAATACATGATTCATTATCTAATTCATTGATATTTTTCTTATATTCCCTATTTTGATGAGCATAAAAGTCTTGGTGCTGATTAATAGCTTTTAAGTCACTGTTTATAGATTCTGGCAATAATAAGTTTTTACTTTCACATTCTTCTTTTCTTTTTTCTAAGGATGATTTTGAGTTACAAATATTACACATGTCAGTTTGTTTTTTACTATTTATTATATTTTTTTGGTATTAATTTATAATAAGTTGAAAGTGATATTGAAATTTCATTTTTTATTTTCATATATTTCTTTTTTGTTTTTAATAGAGAATATTTTATTTCAGTTGAATATTCATTCATTTCTTTTTCAATGTCTTTATAAATTTTTTCTGGTGCTTTTTTTGTAAACTGGCTTGTTTCAAAAGAATTTCCCAGTAGTTTTTTAATTATTTTTTTGATTATTTCTTTTTTTAATGAATAGTTATTATCTTTTTGGCTTTTTTGTTTAAGCTTACATTTTTATTTTTATTTATTTTTCTTGAGTATTCAAACTCACTTTTGGTTTTATTAAATCCCATATCAGTAAGCTCTTTTAAAGAGTAACTGGAAGTAACCAGAGATCTCAAGGCTGGGAGATGATTTTGAGGAGCAGATTTCAGAAGATCCTTTAAGTTATCAATTATCCCATTTAGTTTCTGATTTGAATTAAAGGAATGAACTCTGTTTTTCCAAACTCAGTTTGAGTGAGGAAGTGATTGATGAAGGAATTAAGATTGCCTCCAGAAACAAAGAGGAATGCTTTCCATAGCATAGTGATTCTTTCTCTTTTTGTTGATGCTCCCAGTGAGGAAAATGGCTTCATGGCAGAAGTAAAGTTAACAGATTCCATAATATTGGATTTTTGATTGCTGATAAAGAGATGCTCTGTAGAGATGCCTTGCAAAAGAGTGCTGGTTGCAGGAATTATATCTTTTTGTGAAGATGGTTTGAAGTAAACCTTAGGTGGTGCTTTAGCTTTAATACCAAGCCTTATGACACCATTCTGAAAGAAATGATGTGACAGCTTTATTTACAATTTCAACTTGAATTTATATTTCTAGAATAAATGAATTCCCCAGTTTTCATGCACAAGTGATATATGTGTATCAGCTAAGCATCAAATTACATCATATCCTCTTTGTAATCTACGCAAATCAATTAAAATGATGTATTAACTTAGTTATAACTGTTCCGCATATTTTTAAAATGATTAAATATTAAAGAATTGTATTTAAAAAATGCTTAATTTGAGGTTTGCAGTTCACTTGAACCTCAAAATTCATCTAAACAGCAAATAAATTAACCTCCTAACTTCAAACTACCATAAAATCCTAAATAATTAAGCTTTTTAAATAAAATAAAATGCGGAAATGATGCTCTTAATCTTATAACTAATTTTGTTAAATAAAAATTATATATTAATTAATGAAAAATTAACTTTTTAAAGCTTTAAGCAGTCTATTTTATTTCATTATCAAAATAATATAATAAAATCTGACATATGCTCTTTTAAATTGCTTTCACTTTAATATTTAATATTATATATATATTAATATTTTAACATCAATGGAAAGATAAGATTCTTAGCTTCATTTTGATAGTTTACACTGTGAAAAAATATTACTTTTTTGTTGAGTTATTACTGTTTTAAATATAAACATTTGTAATTTGATTTTTTTCAAAATTGAACTGTGTTATGCTGCAACTTGGGCAGCATGTGTATTAGAAAATGGCCTAATCCCTAAAATAATGACCCAAATGTATGGGGATACACTGAGCTTTCCCTAGAAAGCCTCAATCCTCTGACCACACAATATGGAATGGAGGTCTCAATTCCAAAAATAGATTTTATCATGGCCTGTATATCTTCCAGCTTAATATGGCAATTTTGAGTGATCTATTTCTCAATTGCCCAGATGTGCTCCTTGTTCAGGATGGTCAATTTTTGTTTAGAATTCTTCCTAAGAAGACTTTTACCGGTTTTTAGGTAATTACTATAAAGCCTATATGCATATTTTTCAATACACCAATGGTTGCTGTGTCCTTCTTGTAGTCACAAGTGTTCATGATAAACTTGATGAGGATTTCACACTTGGAGTCTAGGATCACCTCATTCTTGGGTTTTTTGGTGATAAGAAACAACTCTGAGGGTTCTTTTAATACACACTAAATAGATACCTGGCTGTAAAATGCAGTGATTTTTTGATTACTTGCTGCCCCTTTGCATTTTGATAATACAGTGGCTCTTTTTTGTTGACTTTCACTTCATCATCACTCACATAAATCTCATATGTGGTATACAGAAAAGGTTTTACACTCTTTATAAGACTAGCAGAAATAAAAATTAGAAGTACATAGAGCTGTACACCAAATACACTCTCTCAGTAATGGTGTTGTTCACTGTTATAGTGGTGGTGACTTTGATGGCCTTCTGTCATGAATGGCATTTCAACACTTGTATTGAAAACCCAGGAATCAAACCCTGGCCCTCATAAAATGTATTTCACCAACAAGGATAGACAGGGACCTGCCAGCCTGCCAGTTGAGTCAACCCCTGAGCTGCAGGAGATACCTTGCACCAATCAGGAAGGATGGGAACATGCTGGTCTGCCAGCAGTCAAGGCTGAAAGTTCAATACTTGCATTAAAACCCCCAGAATTGAACCCTGAACTTCCAAAGACAAATTTAGTCACCCAGGATAGACAGGGACCCTCCAACCCATTGGATTAGAGACTTGAGCTATTGAATTACCCTGTGGCCTGCCTAAAGGAGGTGCAGATGAGGCCTGATATTGATCCTGTCAACAAGCACCTTCTACTGCCAGTCTTCAGTCCAGAATGGGCAATACAATTGGTTGGCTCAGGTGATGTAGTGAACAGCAGCGGCAGAACAAAGCACTGTCACTTTTGATAATAAAGATTTATGAACCTTTGGTTTGAAAAAATCCTACCTTATTTAGTTTTAGTGATCTTTCATCTCAACTCTGGCCAGGTAGACAACAAGGCAACCACCCACTATAAAGATTAACCTGCTGACCCACCTCTGGCGCTATACTGTCCCCCTGGAGCCCCCTTTGGGCCTGTGCATTTCACCAAATACCCCCCAAATCTCACCTACTCTGACTTCAACTTGGTGAATATACTAATTGCCAACCCTTTGGCAAGAACTAGAGAGACTGAAACTATAGGTTGTAAAGGAAAGTGGTATGTGAGGCCGCCAAGATTGTTCAAAGAAAAATACAACTACTTGCCCGCCTACTTTGTCTCTATTAGCTCACCTTTAACACTGCAATCCAACCACCCCATGAAACCTACTGCCACTGCCAAGACCACATCCACCCAGCTATTTATAGTACTTTATATTACTTTGAAAGTCTTGATGGACTTTATGGTGCCCAACTTCAGACCCTGGTCTTTACTTGGACAATCCATATCTTATATTATCAAGTTAGCACCCATCCTATGGTGGGTATTACCCACTGGCCCAGTGGCACCCCAGCCCAAGTCACCTGATGCCTCTACTTATTCCTGGCTTCCTGACAGATATCCCTGATATATTAATTACATCCCATATAATACTAGTTTATTATATTAAATATAGTCACTATACAGTGTATCATTGCTAGTTAATTAGTATTAAGTACTTAATATATATTTTATAATCACCCACTGATCAACCATGTTATGACCATCTCTCTTTATGGATACAAAATACATATTAGTCTTAATATAAGCCTAATGAGCATGCAAAAGGTTGATCTACAACTACATGTAAAGACCCAACAATTGGAGGAGTATTTTAGCTAAGTAAGGGACCAAGTTGGCAACTTAGAACCCTGTGAGTGCTGTCACAATTGGATAAACTTTCATCATCCATCAAAAGACCTTTGTGTGTATGTTATATTATCTGAAATTACCGGCAAATATGTGATTACATAGTATATAGAGTTGTATCTAGCTACAGACTGAGTGGAGTGGGGCAAACCAGTGTGAGCCAGGAGTACTGATTGGAGGAGTTGATTTATGCTGGCCTTTTGTAAAAGTACTTGCCAGATGGATTGTTAAATAGCCCATGTGATTGATTATATTGGTGGCCCCCAATCCCTAGGCATGCTGTAAGGACAGCTGAGAAGATAAGATGGTTCATCTTCTGGTCCTGGGGAAGGGCAGACAAAGCTTAGTGTCTTTTAACTTCTTGTAGGGTAAAGTTTTGATTAATTTATGTGATACTATTGAGGGTAATTTAACTCAATGATAGCACAAACTATCATCAAGTGTTTGATCTTTATTATATATTATCATCCTAGGTGGGGCATGAATAGTGAAAAACAATGAACAGGGAACCTCAAACACTTGGTGTTGTCTGGAATTCCCTTTTGGGAGGGTAATTTAAAAGGGTGTAAAGGCAATGAATTATTACTTCTGGGCTTGCATTGGTTTAGTGTATCATTAGATGCTTTCATGCATCCAAATTTTACTTCTGCAGTTAATGCAGGAATGGTTGTGCTGGGCAGCTTATCAGCTCCTTCCAAATTTGGTAGATTCAGATTTGGGCACCATTTCCCTCTTTTTGGGTTTGGGGAAATTGCATTTTTGGGATTCCCAATCTGATAATTTCCCCATCTGGCGGGGGTAGATGATCCCTCCCATGGGGGGTACGCCGTCCCCCGCCAACCGGCTGGCAGGCGGTTGCACAGCCTGCGGCCGGGCTATAAAAGCCAAACTTTGGATCAAAAGATTTTTTAATTTCTTTTTTACACTCCTCCTTTTTTGCGGCAGTTTCTCTAATTAGGGGAAACTGCTGCTATTTTTTGCTTTGACCTGTGGGACTCATTGTGGCCACAATGTTGTTTTCTAAAAAGTTGATGTCAGGAATATTCCTGACACTACATGGTACATAGCTTAAAAAACCAATCCAGATGGCAATTAAACACCATATAATTCTTAACTCAAACTACACTTAGTCAGCCAACTTATGTGCCATCCACTTAAGGGAATCTAATTAGAGCCAATACAGGAAATAAAATACCTGCTTTCTATCTTAAAACAGAAAAGTAGGGTTTGAGTAATTACATTATATCATCTAAAAAGTGATGTGATTCTCTAGTGTCATGTGAGGTGCACAAGGAGATCGCTAATCAACTATTGACAGTAACCCACCTCAAGAAGAGTGCAGGCTGTAACTGAGACACTATGCACACTTTGGAGGGCTATTAGTAATATGAGATCCAAGTCAGCCAATTGGATCAGAAAGAACCAGCAAGAACAGGTTCACTTGTGCAGGTATCCAACCAAAACTATCTGAAAGATCAGGTTAGAAAATACCGTAGTATAAAATGATACAGACACCTCTGAGACAATCAAAAAGCTATTGGATTTTTTTCTGGAAAGATTATAGCCTTTTGAGGATTGTATCCCAGTTTAAACAAAGTAATGATTTACAAGTTCTCTTCTGCTATATTGTCTTTGTGTACTGTAGCATAAGACATGTAGATCAAATAACATTGGTAAGGCTAAAGTTGCAAGACATTCCATAGTTTTGAACTCCCAAGTAGTTACCAAGATTGCTTCGCAATAGGTCATAAATAAAAGTATCACTGAGCTACTAAATTTAGCAATAATTTTAAAAAGTTTAATCACTCTAAAATGTATGCAATAAGGCTAATTGTATTTTTATTGTTATTTTTCAAAAAATAAACAATAAGATTAAACAGTTTTAGCACTTAGGTATAACTACTAATTCATGTTTAATCTATCTAGCTTATCTAAAAGCTACTGGTTATTTAAAACCAGATATATAATTTTTGTTTCAGATAAAAAACACTCTCGAGCGGGGAATTGAACCCCGGTCTCCCGCGTGACAGGCGGGGATACTCACCACTATACTACCCGAGATTGTGGTATACTTCAAAAGATTATTGTATTTATACTTAAAATGCTTTCAAAAAAATAAATGTATATTATGACAACACCTCCATGAAAGCAATTTACTTGGTTTAAAAAATGATAACACTTCCATGTGTAGATGTTCCCACACTTAAATTATTTTTTGGGGTTTAAAAAATGATAAAACTCTTATTTAACAGACAATTAAAATTTAAGTTATTGAAATATGATTTTTATTTTAAATAAAATGTCTTAAAATGTAATTTAGGTTATTTTGATATAAATAGATTTTTGATGTCATTATTTACCAAAATACCTGATCTGAATGTTTACCTTTTAATCTTTGAGAATAATACAGCTGATATACTACTTTCTGGGAGCCACAAATTATCAGGGGTGGTATAGTGGCATATGTCATGTAAAATTTGGAATGTGAATAACTTGAGAGGAAGATCAGTGTGTTAAATTGGTATTGATTTAATTAGAAGATAGTACATGTAATTATACATCATGTTCAGATTGATTCATACAGTAGTCATGTCATGGGGAAGTTCTTCAAGTGCCCTCTGTGTATTGTGAGATACATTAGTGGACAAGGGGATAATCTTGGGTGCATTACCCCTTGCCCCTTGCTTGTTGTCAGACACCAGGATTGAACTTTGTGAAAGGTCTGAGAAGGTAAACACAAAGTGCTTTTTTTGTGAGGATGTGACACCAGGGGTGCAAGCAATCATGGTGAAGCCTTTTGGTATTCCATTGGGCGTCTTCAAGCTGATAGGTGCTTATTTGCCTGTCAGGAAACCACATCCCAGTTGGGGTTCTGTTTGCCTTGGATGCCAACTTTCTCTGTTAGAAGGAGGGTAGAGCCCACCATAAGAGGGGTGCTAACTTGATGAGATAAGATGCTGATTGGCCTACCAAGGCCCAAGGTCTGGTGGAGGGCACCATGGTGTCAACTAACCCAGCCAAGGTAATGTAGGCTATGCCTGCATATTGACTGGCTGTGGAAGGAGACAGATCTGGGCTGGGGAGAAGGTTTGGGTGTTGGGGGTGCTTTTATATCTGTCTGATAGGAAGGCAAATAATCCTAATTCTCACAGAATATGGCAACTGGGTGCTTGTACCAAGCTTGTGATGATTCAAATGGAGGCAATTTGCAGGCAAGAGCTGATTTGGCTGAAATAAAGATCCAATGCTTAAAGTTAGAGAAGGATAGTGGTCTAAGACAGGTAAATGTTTGATGTGAAAGGATGGCACTCCAGTCTAGTAGGTAACATATGGCTGTTAGAGCTGGAGGGTGTCCTAACCTAGTAGGTAACTTATGGCTACTGGGAAAGGATGATGCTCTAACTTAGTAGGTAACTTATGGCTACTAGGAAATAATAGGGCTTTAACCTGATAGGTAATTCATGACTGCTAGGGAAGAATGAGCTGAGATAGCTCTGATATCCTTTGGCCACTTGCAGGAGGTCTGAAGTTGGCAAAATCTTACCTAGTTTAAGTGTAAGTTTCCCCTGTCTATGTTTTCCTGGTAGCTTTGAGGAGGTTTTGAAGCCACCAGAGAGGCATGTATATGATCAGGAATGTTATCAAGGTGGTTTCTTGGGGAAGCAGATGCAGAACTTGGTAATGAATAGATTTTTTGGAATTAAAGTTAGTTTTTTTGCAACTGAAAGCTCAAAATAACCACTTGAGTGAGTAAAAACAACTCAAAAGATATGATGATTGTCTGTGGTTGATGGCCTAAAGTGGTGGTCACTGATGGGGGCCCAATCAAACACTAATTCACTTATAGAATTATTGTCTGAGTCTGAGGTGTTATTAATAGGGACTGCAGTGAAGAACTGAACTTCAATGGCTCATAGTGAAAGACTGGAAGTTCATGGAGTAGGACTAGCAAGGGCAGAAAAAAAAGCAGAAAAAATGAACTTGTACAGTTGAAGATAGGATTGTATAGAAGAAAATAATCAAAGAAAGAATTAAGAAAAATGATTAAAAGAGAAATGGAAAACTATTAAGAAAAATAATTAAAAGATAAAAAGAAAAAGAAAGAAAAAGTCAGCAGAAAATAAAATGTGAATTTATGAGAAGTTGATTGAGTCAGGAGGAGCCAGAGCAGACAGAAATGTAACAGAAAAACTGTGAGGGTAAAGGCTGGAGTTTTGCCAAAACCATTAAAAGGAGCAAGAAGCAAGCAGCAGGCAGTTTCAAACTTCCAAGAAGGGGAGAAAAACACAAGGAAATACAAAGAAACATTGAAAAAATTAGGGCTTAAAAAACCCTAAGTAAAACATAGTTGTAAGTGCTCAAGTTTTCCCAGGGAAATGTGACGGGAATCACAGCAAAACCGTTTGAAACACAAAGCAGTTGTTTATCTGGAGCAAGACCACACCAGGTTGAACCAGGGTCAAGAGCAAGTCATTTGGATAAATGCTTTGGAAAAACTGCTCAATCCAGACATGTGATTGGCTACAGGCTGAAGCCTATTTGATCAATGTT
Source organism: Entomophthora muscae (assembly GCA_014839935.2). Classification (NCBI taxonomy): domain Eukaryota; kingdom Fungi; phylum Entomophthoromycota; class Entomophthoromycetes; order Entomophthorales; family Entomophthoraceae; genus Entomophthora; species Entomophthora muscae. The sequence continues at coordinate 15,152 of QTSX02006595.1, forward strand.
TCAGTGGTAAACTGAAGAGTTTAAGCCTAAAAATGAGGGAATAAACAGGAAAAAGCTGGGGTAATATTGACCAAATTAATTAACACAGTTTAATATATTGTAGAGCAGAAAAAACTGGATAGTTTGAGCCTGAAGAACCCAGAATTCTGGGAAGGAGAAAAGACTGAAACACAAAGCTATAAAAGGGGAAGAAGTTTGAGGCATATCAAGGATTGGAAACAGTGGATCACAAAGCCCACAAAGACAGAGAAGAGAGCTAAGGACATGGATAAAGAAGCAAGAGCCCAAACAAGGTGCAGAAGCCCAAGACTAAACACAAGAATTCTAGGGAATTTTTGAAGGACTTCAAGTGTTGGCTAAACCCTTTTGTTTCTAATACCCCTGGGCCATATACCAGAAGGTTTCTAAATGAACCTTCCTTATGAAGCTAATAAACACTCATTTTGACCCCTAAATATATTTCTGAGTGGTATATTAGTTCATATGAGTGAATTGCCCAACATCTTCTACCCTAGCCAAGGGGAGGAAGACATCTACCACTAAAGCTATCAAAGGTTCACTACTAGTAAGACTTCTCAGGAGGAATAGGAAAGATTGACTAGACACCTTGAGATGACAGATAGAAAGAGGAAACTCATTGGGAATGAATTCACAAGACTCTTAAAAGATTGTTATAGGGCTACAGAGGGTCTAGTTCCAGCTGAAGTGCAAGTACATGGAGGGGATTCTTGCCTAGTAATAGGGAAAGTATTAGAATAATTTGCTGTAATGTAAGCAAAGTATAAACTTCAAGCTAGTCACATGCCTCTACTTGGGAATGAAAAATACTTCCAGCTGGCCCCTGGCTTTGACCCAAGACACAAAATGGGGACTGGTGACCAGGAGCCTCACAGTAAGGTGCAAACAGACTAAAATGTGCTCCTTCTTAACCTCATCAGAAGCCCTTTATATAGCTATCTTGTAGATAGTCAAGAAGACCAAAATGGTGGACGTTTTAATATCAAAGAATTGTTTTAAAGTAGGTTTGAAGTGAGTCTCAGGGGTAGGGACACCATTGTTACTATCTAGCACATTGATACGCGGCAAGAATTTGGCTTCAGATTCAGAGGCAAGTGCTGTGCCCACATCTGCGGACACTCTCCTCAAAAGTAGTCTGTGTATCAGTGGTGCAGGAACTCATGTTTTTAGCTTGATCCACATGTTGCTCAGTAACTCTCAGTTGACGTCAATGTGTGGTCACTACATTTTAAAGTTCAGCCAAGCAGGAGGTTAAAGGAGGTCCTAAAAAAGACAAGGGGAGAATATATCATTTAGGGAGTCAATTAATTCACTCATCTCTTGGACATCTTTGTCTAGGCTTATGTGGTCTTGCTTTATGTAGTCAACTTTGTTGGCTAAGGCAATTAATTCTCTAGCTCATTGGATTGAGGGTTCCCGGGCAACCCAGGGAGGCAGCCATTGTAATCAGCAAGCCCAACAGAACTAGTGGTATTAGTCACAGTAGCACATAGTACAGCAACACAAGAAGTCAAAGCACCCACTTGGGGTCTGGCTGAGGAGGTTCTTTGGGGCGTCCTTGACTGCAAGTAGACACACATAGTTCTCTGATGGCGTCCCATAACTTCTGATTCCTATCCTTCATATTTTCAGACAGAGAAGAAGACGGAACATACATCTTAGATGCAGAAAACATGTCTAATTGAGTTTGAAGCTTTGCAATGGAAGCAGTTGTGGTAGCCCTCTCCTTGGCAACTTCCTCTTATAGTTCACAGAGACCTTGAGCAGTGTGCACTGCCACTTACTGTAATTGTTCAAAGGAGTAGGTGATGAACTTGTTAAGTTGTTATACAAGTTGCTCAAAGTCAGAGAGGTAAGTGTTCAGGGTGGAGTTTATTTGAGTTTGACAGGATTTTTTTAAATGATGAAACTCATTCAGACATTCCCTGATGTATTCAGGGATGAACAAGCGTAATTTCTCTATAGAGATAACCAAACAAGACTGGGAAGCAATGGAGTCACATTGGTTATCAGATACCAAAGAGAACGGGATTAAACCCACTATTAGTAAGTAGCAAACTGGTCCCAATGATTGGTTACAGAAGCTTGAAGGAACAAGATTTTCTGGACATGAAGCCCCAGCATCATCTGGTGGTGGGCCAAAGCGGGTTGAACAAAGGACAAGAAAATATGGTCATCAGAACCAGCTGCCAAGAGGAGATGTTGCAGGAATTGTGGAGCAACAATTAACTCATAGTATTCTGCTTGATTAAACTGTGGCTAGAAGCACGGGGATGGCTCTCTCTTTGGCTATCCCAAGGGCTACTGCCATGACTTGCCCAAGTTGGGGGTACCCATAGGTAAGCTAACAGGGCAGGAACCATTTACTAGGTTTAAGACAGTGGGACAATAGGCAGGTTCAAGATGTCCTCTTCAATAAGAGGACAGGTAGTTTCAGGCTAGGACAACCCTGTAGCAGAGGAGGAAGCAGGACTGAGAACATAGTGCCAAAAGGGATAACCAAGGGGCTTGCAGACCCTGTAGTGAGACCATTTTTGTTGTGATCTGAGGCGTGGCACAGACACACAACAGGAAATCATAACCTTATATTTGGTTTGGTATTTAAGACTTATTAGATAACAGAAGGTGAAGCAATTGTCTTGTGGCCTGAATAATAAATCTCTACTAGTTGTGGCTAGAGAGAGCACAAAGTACTTGAAAGCACAAAAATATAATATGGGAATAGAAATTAAATTTTATTGAGGATATAGAATTGTAATATATATTGTTTGGTGTAACCACAGAACAATATAAGGACAATAGGATCACCTGCCATAAGCATGAGTGAGGCAAGTGATTGCGCAGACCAGGAAGATGAACAGATGAATTTCCATCTTTGGAAATGTACTCATTTTGAGGATCCAAGTGAAAAAGCAAGGGATTTGTCCTCAAAAAACCCAAAGAAGGCAAAATCAAAAAGGAGGTGAATATTGGCATTAACAACAATTGCTGGCACACCTGAGAGCTGGCAAAAAACAACTAGCAGCTGCACTTCTGGTGTGTCACACCTGGGTGGAACACATCCACAAGAAAAAAGCTCCTTTTGAACTAGTGTATGGTTTCTAAGCCAATATTGTCCAAGCTCCTCACAGGGCCCAGGCTAGAGCTACCAGAAAAGGGTACTGCTTTCCCATTATGAACCCCACATGCTCCAGCCAATGTCAACCAAGATAAGAGAGAAAAATATTGCAAAAAATGTTTAAACCCATCCAAGGGAGACATGAGGTTGGTGACAAAGTATGGGTAATGAACACCTGATAAGGAAGTAAGCTACAACTAGAAAGGTTGAAACCATCATCATCCTAAAAGATAAACAACAACACTAACTTAGTGTAAGGTCTGGGGAAAAAGGAAACAAGATAAAGTCCTACACTAGAAAAGAGACTCCATCCATGCAAAGATTTTGCAGAAAGAAATGGGAAACAGTCCTCCCTGCAACTAAAAAAACAGCTGGTCACAGTACAACACCGGGGCTCCCTAACAGCCTCACTGAAAGACCTCCCTGTGCAGGAAGTCAACCCTCAGCTGGGAGGGGGGTTTCAAAACAACAGGGTTGGACCCTGGCAAGTTTTCTGAGTAAGCAGGTTTCTGACCTGCAACCAAACCTTCTAGAGTGACCCAAAGCCAAGTGTGGAAGTTGACTCTGAGAGTTTCCAAATCCAGCAACATGGACAGACAATGATCTCTTGTGATGGATAGGCTTGATTTTAGCACTGACTCATAAGATTAAGCCACCTACCTAAAGAGTCCAATTGAGTGATCTTCATAATCATGTTCCCTTTTATCCTGATTCATAAGAACTACATATTTCTATCTCTAAATAAATAATATTATTTTAGTCTCTAATCATTTCCCCCTTTGTAACTCTGCTAAAACAGCACAGTTACAAAGTAAGCAAAATCAACTCATATTTAACCCAATCAACACATCTCAAAACAAAATATAATAAACCTGAATATATTGTGAATCAATGTAAACTTTTTGGTCTTTAATTTTTGTTTTACAGATGAGTTATTTTCAGTAAATATGAGTTTTTTTGCTTAGTGTCCTTGTTGGAGAATTGATACACTCTGAGTATTTGGATAAAAATTTTAACTCTCTAAAATAACCAAAACCTTCTCCAAAATTGAGTTAGATGGGCTGAGCTTCCCTCAATCTAGAACTAAAGATGAAATAGTTTCTTCTGAAACTAGTTCAGCAAATTCTGCTCCACAACCAAGAAATACAAATGCGCTGAATTCCTTAAAAATTATTATCCTCCAATTCAAGCTACAGAGAATAGTTGGATGATCAAGGTATTATTTAAGATCACAACAACTACCCAAGGGTATAAATAACTAACACTTTTATTATCAATAAACTTATCATTATCTTACTCTATAAATATTTTTCAGTGTGATCCTTTTGGATTGTAAGTGGAATCAACCTCAACTTAAAACTTATTCACAAACACCAAAGACTCAGACTAGTAAATTCTGTATTTAATTTTAAACCATTGTTTTAACACTTGTAAACAATAGCAGTTGCCTTATCTAGCTTTCAACTATTTCAGTTCTTTTAAGAACTGGCTCAATATTATTGAGTGTCTCTGCCTTCTTTCTACATTGTACAAGAATCAATAGAGAGTATATGAAAGAAATTCTTTCATCAAAAGACACAACACTGGTGTAAGGTTAAAAGCTCTGTGATAAGTGATTATATACTAAGGCTTTAACCCCAGAATATTAATATTAATTAAATATAAAAACATAGGTAAGATTTATAGGAGTAATTAAATCAAGGCACCTAATAATTTCAGAAGTGAAAATGAACTAAGTTGGTTTATTAACCCTAAGAATATGAAATAAAGCCTTGTCTTTACCATGGAGGAATTACTTAAAATTCAACCTATAGGTCAGGGAATTGATCATAATTCAAAGGAGGATTAAAACTATTAACAACTAAGGTTTGTGTTTATTGTTGGAGTAGTTATCAAACCTATTGAGGGGAAGATATCTTAGTCAGTTTTAGAACACATGAAATCAGTCTAAAAACAAAATAAAAAATTAAGGAATTTATATTAAATTACAATAGATTTGGATCCACTTTGATTTTGTTTTTAGACTGAGTTCATGCGTTCTAAACTGACTAATATACATTTATCTCAACAGGTTTGAAAACTACTGTATAAAGACTACTTAAATGGTGATATAAAAAGTTGAAAGGTATCCTAATACACTGAAACTAGATTTGACAAAGGAAATGATGGATGTAAATAAATAGTAAAGAAAAACAGCAAGCAACACAACCTAATAACTATCTTTGAAGGTGTAATCAAACAATCTCAACTTGAAGTTGAGACTAGAAAACCCAAGCTATTTATTTCTAATTGAGCTTTTGAGGTGACAAAAAGGTGTGAAAATAAACCATGATTGGTTAGGATGCCTGGTGTTAAGGAGGATGTAATTGCAATGACGCATGAATTGTTTAACTTTAAAAAGCTATATAAGAATCCTAGGAACCAGAAGAAGCAGGAGCATTTAACGTCATTGCTCTTAATTCAAGCAGAATGGCTGAAAAAGAGGAAGGGGAACAAGTATGAGACTTGATTGTGTGGCCTAGTGAACAAAAGAAAAAAGTGAGAGGTTCAGATTAACTTAACTAACTCTTGAATATAGGTTCCAGGTGTTGTAATTGTGCTGTTTTAGCAGATTTACAAAGGGAAAATATTTGAAAACTAGATAATTATTTTTATTTGGAGATAGGAATTATAAAGTTGTGCTGAATCATCTTAAGAGTAACATGATTATGTAGATCACTCAATTAGATGCTTAGGAGGTGGCTTGATCCTTTCAAAAGGTCAGGTGCCAAATTGAGTTATTCACTGTATAGAATCATTGTGTTCATGTTGTCAATTTTGGGGAATTTGATCAACTTCCTTGTTTGGCTGCAGGCCAACAGGAATTAGATTGTGGGTCTCAAACCGTTTATTTGGAGCCTTGTTGGCAGGTCAACCCTGCTGTTTTTGAAACCTCCCAGCTGAGAAGGTCAGCCTTGCCTAGAGGAGATCATCAGGGAGGTTGTTGGCAGCCCAGGCGCCATACTGGACTAGTTGCTACTTGGTGGCGGGTAGTGCAGCCTCACATTGCTTCTGTTGGGCCTTAAAGGGCCATAATCAATTTTGGTGTAGGTCCTTGTCTTGTTTTTTTTGCTGGGTCCTTGTACCAGGTAAGTGTTGTTTTCATTACCTTTAATACAATGACAGGTCCTACTTTTTAGGTTGTAGCTGCTTTTGTCTGTATCACTATCCAGTCCCCATCCTTCGACTTTGTGTCTAGTATGGATAGGAAGAAAACGTGTCTCAAAGGCATGCTGCTTCCTTCTCTAGCTGATCACTATTGGCTTGTAGTACTTGGGGTGCTGAACAAGGGGGAACTTTGTTGGGTATTTCCATTTTTGACCCCATAAGGGCTTGGATGATGTTTGGTTTCATGCCATATACAAGATCAAAGAGGCTCTTCCCAGTGGATTTTTTCCTAGGTGCAGCATACAAGAAGTGCAGTTGGTAGCTGCTTGGCCCAGTCCTCAGGTCTCCTGGCTATGAGCTTGGCAAGGGCCTGCACTAAGCTGCCATTTAATCACTCAACTCTGCCATTGGCCTGAGGATGGTAAGGCATGGTTACTGTGTGTTTGACCCCATTCTTTATGAAGTAAATGTCAGTGCTTTCTGAGGTCAATTCTTTACCTCCATGTGTGATCAATAGTTCTGTTTTACCAAACTTACTAATAATTTCCTTCCCAATGAAACATCAGACGTTGTTGCCAGCATGTGTTTTTAATGCTAGTGCCACTGGCCATTGTGTGACAAAATCAATGGCAGTGATGATGTAATTTGTCAAAACAACAGGGTTGACCCCTGGCAAGTTTCTGAGTAAGCAGGTTTGTGACCTGCAACCCAACTTCTGAGTGACCCAAAGCCAAGTGTGGAAGTTGACTTGAGTTTCCAAATCCAGCAACATGACCAGACAATAATCCCTTGTAGTGGATACCTTGTTTTGGCGCTTGAATCATTACCAGGATCACCCATCTCCTTCACTATCTCACCGTGTGATCAGTACTATCATGTTCCTGTTATCCACAATTTACAATGACTATATAATACCTGTCTCTCAATAAAGAATATTATCTAGTTTTCAAATATTTCCCCCTTTTAACTCTGCTAAAACAGCGCAGTTACAACAACTTTTTGTTGTTATGCTTCTCTGGCATTGGCCTGACAATGTTAAGGGCCCACACTTTGAAGGGTAGTTGAGAAAAAATTGGCAACACAAATTTTGGGGGATATCACTCTTTGAGAACTTTTTGCATATGATGAGGAGCGCCTTTTGGGGAAGCTTCAAATATGGAATTGAGAAAGAAGAGAAGTATATTTTATTGGATAATACTTTAGGCTTATATAGCTGTGGCAGAGATTTATTTGGATTGAACCTAGGGGTTGGTCATGTGCAGAATGGGTTTAAGTCACTGGATACTTGGACAGTCATGTGATATTGCTTGGCTGCCATTTCTGGTATGTCAAACTGTATATTGGGAGGGCACTAAATTGGGCAATGACTGGATGTTAATTGGGTTGGCAGTAGCAAGAATACTTGTACATCCAGATCATTGACACATACTTCACATTGCTTGAGGACCTCTTGCAAATCTCAGTACAGGGTTGGCCACCATGCTTTGTGTTTTAGGAATTTTAGAGATTGCAGCTCTTTTTATGGCCTAGATCTTGATGATAACACAAGATGGTATCAACTTTTTAATGTGTGGGAATGTATGGGGTGGTGCTTCTGTTAGTCATTTTTGATGCAGTGTGCTATAGACGTTGGTAAAAAAGTGCTTGTTTTTGATGACAGTCTCTTTTGTGATATCAGTGGTACTCAGGGGAAAGCCCTAATCCTTGGTCTGGAGTACCAGGAGGGGCCAGTCAGAGTCCAGCTTGTTTTTGCCTCTTGTGGCTTGGATATACAGGCAGGAAAGGGCATCAGCCATGACCAACTTGGGCCCTGGCTTATATTGAATGTAAATGTTGAATCTTTACAAGAACTCCATCTAGTGTGCTTGACGCCTGGATAAGTTGGCCTGGGTTTTGAAGTAAATGAGGGACTTATGTTCAGTTAGAGCAGTGAATTCTTCCTGGTGCTCCAGGTAGCAGTGCCATTTTACAAGACAATAGACAATGGCCAGCAGCTCCTTATTGTGAATTGGGTATTGGCACTTACCATCAGTTAGCTTGCACAATTTGTAGGCCATGAGTAGGAATTGCCATTATCTGTTTTGATTCAAAGTACCCCTCTAATGGAGGCATCCAAGGTGTCAGTTTCCATCTGATAATCTCCATCTTGTTTAGGGTATTGAAGGATGGGGGTGGACATCAGCTTCTCCTTCAGGCAGCAGAAGCAAAGGTCACACTGCAGAGTCCATACAAACTTGGATTTGATGCCTGTTATTGCAGACAAGGGGGCTGTCAGGACGCCACAGTTGGGTATGAACCTTTGGGCAAGTGCCTAAAGTTGAAGTGTGGAGATTGGAATCTCCAAATTGATGGATTTTTTGATCTCTGCACTTTTTTCAATAAAAATTCTCCCAAAAAATTTAATATTTTTCTTAAATTTGACTTTTTTAAAAATGTTTTTACTAGTAGCTAAAAATCAAAAAGCCAAGTTTGAAGTGCCAAAATCAATGCAATTTAAAACACACCCTAATTTAGTTTGGCTTTTATAATAGAAGTTATTTACCCCTTTGAATAGAGGGGACAAAATTAAAGTGCAAAAAAATCTTCAATTTAATATTTGATACATCAAATTTTTTTTTGAATTTTAAATTTTTTTTCTATATGTAAAAAAAGAAATCAAGAGCTAAAAAAGCTTTTTAAACTTAAAGGCAATTTTTTTAATTTGTTTTGTTCAAATCTTAATATTAATTACTATTATAAGCTCTTTATTTTTTAAAAAAATAAAATTTTGTCTCATAAAAATTTATTTAAAAATTTACATATAGTTCCTTAATGGGTGCAGAAATCAAAAAGTAGTCAAATCAAAATCCAAAAAGGTGCCAAAAACTAGGTCCACTTAATATTAAATTTTTGCAAAAAATTAACATTATATTCATTATGTTTTATTAAGTTTCTCAAATCAAAAGTGAAAAAATAAAAAATTGACTTTTTAGATTTAGTCACATTTTTTATAAGCTTATAAAATTTTAAATAATTAGCAAAAACTTTTGAAATTCCTCATGTAGATTCTTTAAGACCTGATATTTAAATATAAAAAAGAAATGAAGTTTTTTGATAGGTTTTTTATTTTATTACAATATTAATAAATTGGTTTGTTTTGGAGGCAATTTCAAAAAATATTACATTAAAATAGTGTTGTACTATGTTTCCTTACAGTAGTTTTAGAAGCTATAGCAACAACTAAAAATACCTCAGATTTGAACAAAATAATTTCAGATTTAAGTGAAATCCAACTAACAGGTTAAAATATACACTCTGTTAACAGGGATTTTTGGCTTTAATGGGCAAAATGGGTCAACACAACAAAGAAGTGCTTACACGCAAAGCAAAACTATTCAAAATACAATCCAAACTACATTGATTCACATAAAAAATGATGTGAGTTGACTTTTGGTGTACATATGTTTACTATGTGATTTGGTGACAAAATACACCCAAGCGCAGCAAGTCAAACTCAACCCAAAAACAAAACATAATAGCAACTTACTATGTAAACAAAATCACTCAAATGTTGTATGTAATGGATTGTAATCAAGAATGATACCAAGGTATCTAAAATAGAACACACAATCTGAAACACAAATTTTAAAAATATTGTGTTGGGTGTTTGAATTTGGCAGTAAAATCTGGGAAAATGGGTGGATTTTTTTTGAGTATTCTAAAATGGGTGTTGTAAAACCAAAAACAACTAATTAAGAAATAAAAAAATCTATAATTGGAATATTGGGTGGGAAAAATATTAATTAAATATCCATATTCAGATAAAAGCAAAAATTAAAATTAGGGAGTAACTTAATTGAATTTTATTTAGTATTTTATTAAATTGTAAAATGGAAGGAACACAACAACAGAGTACCATTGCACCCATTATGTGTTGCGGTTGCGGTTGCCCCTGCAGGTCAAAAAACAGAGTTGGTGCAACATAAATGCCTAATCAGGAAGGAGACAGGAGAGGAGAGTTTGATAGTGACACTGTACTGAAACAGCTGGTTTGAGGAGCACAAGCTGCTAGGGTGCGGAGCATAAACCCTCAGGTCCCCAAGCTGACCCGGAAGCCCACCAAGGTTACCTTTGCCAAGAAAGTTAGAGACAAGGAGGTAGAACTTACTTCATACATGTTCAACATTGTGTACCAGCAAGAGTTGATACCGTCAGCCATGCTGGAGAAGGTGAAGACTGTACTTGATACTAGCTACAAGCCCTACGTCAGTGATGGCAATCAGGAAGAGGACAAGGAGCCTGAGTTCTTCAGAACTGATGAGGGACAGTTAGTGCTCAAAAAGTTTGCAGCCTTCTACAACAAGGTATCTATGCCCTGTATTGTGCCCAATACCAACAAGCCAATCCCCACTGCTAAAAAGCCCATCTAGAAGCACATCCCCAACATCAAACACATCATACTGCTTAAGCTAATGTGTGAATCAGGCAATTACAAGGCGGCCACGGCCATTGTTGGAGTGGATCCCAAGTACGCCTCAAAGACTTTCAATAAGTTCATCAATACTGGCCATGTCCTTATTGCAGAGAAATCCCTGCACGTGTCCACCACGCTCACCAAGGAGCACAAATAGGCAATCCACCAGTGGATAAACCAAGACTGCCATCTTAAACTGGCAAATATACAGGCATGGTTAAATATACTTTTGGGGTTGAGGCCTTGATTTCCTTTTACTATCATCTGGTGAAGGGAATGCCCTTTTTCTGGAAAAAGCTTGGAGTATCTCCTTATAATAGAAACAGCCTGACCAATGTCAAAACCCAGAAAAATACGCTGAGGCGTACACTGCCCTCAAAGCCAAGGAGACAGTTAAATTTTATTATATTGACAAATCAGCATTTGCCTTGTCAATGCGCAATGGGTATGGGTATGTCCCCAAAGGCTCCAATGACGGGGTAGCTTAGTGTGCTGCAGTCTGCGCCACAGCATACTCAATGGTGGCTCTCCTTGGTCCAAAGGGGATTGAGCTGTATCAAATGATTTTGGGCTCTCACAACAGCCATACCTTTCTAGCATTCCTCTAATTTGTCCAGGAGCACCTGAGGTGCACAAGCCTGGGCTTCACAAATGTAATTGTTCTGGATAACGTTGGTCTCCACAAGGTGGCCAATATTCTCAAAGAATTCCCAATAATTGACACCAGCATTGCAGTGGGCCCCCAGCAATTGGCCACGGCAAATATGCGCCTTCTCTTCCTCTCTGCCTATTTGCCCTTCCTAAATCCCATTGAAGAAGTTTTTGGGTGGCTCAAGCAAGTTGTAAAGTGTGGGACCCCAACTGGGACTGAGGACCTATTTGATTTGCTGCAGGCCAGGATCCATACCCTCCCAGCTGAGACCGCGGCCAAATTTTATGGCCACACTGATTTTTTCATCCCCACATGCCTAGCCAAACAGAAAATCAATTAAAGGCTTAGAGTGTCCAATTTTTTATATTCTCTTATTTACTATTTAAGATTTATTATTTATCATTTTATATTTAGAAGCTTCTAAGCCCACAATCACATTCAGTGGGACCATCAATGAAGGTATGCATTTATTTATTTTATATTGATTTTTTATTATGGCATCTGAGGCCATCCCAGACACTTGATACTTGATTACGTGAATATATTTATATCACTCTTATCAAATAAATATAAAAATGGGATTAAAAAAATTAAGTGTAAAATGTACAAGTTAGAATAGTATTTTATTAACATATAATTTTATGCTTTTATGAAAACTGTTTCTGCAATATATTTTGCAAAACTTGTTTGCTAAAATAAAAATATAAAAAATTATTATAATAAATATAATATAAATTGTAATATAATTTATTGGAATCATATTTTTTATTAGGTGCACCTATAGTGAGTCCTTTGGTATTTACCCACCTGGCAATGGAGATGGCACACAACCTCCCCTGCCACACCATATACAGTGGATACACCCTGGTTAAAATATTTTGGCGGCTAGTAAAAGGGAGTGTGGGGTTCCTGTCCACCAGTCCCCAAAGTGTGTCCTGGATCATAGCCAGGGACCAGCTGGAAAGGATTGTCATTCTCTAGTAAGGGAAAATGTATCTCAGAAATATGTATAGGAGTCAAAATGGGCTTTTATTCACTCTTAGAAGGAAGATCCCCTTAGAAACCTTCTGGTATATGGCCCAAGGGGTCAAGGAAACAATATGGATTTGCCAATACTTGGAGTCCTCCAACAATATCTTGGACTCCTTGTACTTGGTCTTGGACTTCTGCACCTTAGAATTGGACTCCTGTACCTTAAACTTGGACTCTGGCGCCGCGCTTAGGATCCAGCTTCTTATTCTTGGGCTCCAGCTCCGTTATCTTGGGCTCCAGCTCTCTGTATAGCTCTAGTAGCCTTGGTATTCCACTTGTATCAGTCCAATCAAGCTCCTGCTGGTGATCAAAAGGCTTCCAAAACCTCTTGCAGAAACTCAAAAGGCCTGGGAAAGACCTCCAAAAAGACCCGGAAAGACCCTGTATTTTTCCAGCCAGCCATCTTCTTATAGTGTCCTTTTCCCAATGGTTCTGCCTTCAAAATGGCTTTCTTCAGAAGCTTAAACCATTGCTGCTGTCAAGTTTATACTTCTGGGAAGTATAATAAACAAAATAAAGGGGAAGATTAAGAAGAGAATGATACTTTATCAAATATGAATATAAGCTAATATACAGTATTATGACAAGCCACATGTTATCCATGTACATCATGGAAGTCATGGGGCTTATCTGAGTAATGTTCCTCTTGAGTCACAAGGTTTAATTAAGTTGTGTTCCATTTAGGACCTGGATTGAGTGACCCCTGTCATAGATGGTTAACTGATAATGGTGCCACCAGCTTATTGACTGGGCAGTGAACCATTTGGTGAGCCGCTCAGTGATTTACTTGAGGCGTTAATTCCCCAAGAGGGAGTAATCAAAGATGTTGCAACATCTTCCCCTGGGGTGCTGGAAGGCGGAGCCTTAGGAACCTTTGTAAGGGTATCTGGTATACAGGCTTGGTATTGATCCAGTTTGGCATTAGGAACAGGGAGTCTTGAATTTTATTAGGCTGCTCTTGCCTTACATAAACAAAGTTGATCATGATGCATACGTTTTAGTTTGTTTTGAGCTCCAATTCCTTTGATGAGGTAGGTGTTATTGGGCTTCACTTCCATGACAATGCCTGGTCTGCGTAACCCTGGGTCTAATTTGTGTTGGTTGTGATTGACACCCCAAATATTGTCCCCAACTTGGAACCTTTCTTGTTGCAATGGGATTTCTTCCTTCTGAACTCTTTGTTGTTCCATCACCTCTTGGTCCTTTCTGGCTTGTTGTAATTTTGGGTCATTTCTGTCTGGTATCTTCTTTGGAAGTGGCAGTTGTGGTCCCATGGTTATACTGACAAGTGACAGTTTCTGACCATAGACAAGTTCATAAGGGCTTTTGCCCATATTGCGGTTAAATTGTGTTCTGCAGACCATAAGGGCAGTTGGTAGTATGTCAACCCAGGCCTTTGTATTGTTGGCAGATAACTTACTGAGGGCTTCCACTAGAGAGCCGTTTTGTTGTTCTACGCATTCATTTGCTTGTGGGTGATATGGGCTGGCTGTGACGTGCTTTATTCCATTTTTGGCAAGATAGGTGTTGGTGTCAATAGCTTTGAGTTCAGTGCCTCCATCTGTGATTAAGAGTTCAGGCTTTCCAAACTTAGCTATAATCTCCTTGCCAATGAATTGTCTCACGTCATTGCCTTTGTGCTCTTTTGTGGCTTGTGCTACGGGCCATCTGGTTGAATAGTCAATGGCTATGATGATGTACTTCTTGCCTTTACTTTCACCAGGCTTAGGTCCCACAATATCTAACAACCATACCTTGAAGGGTTGTGTGATGGATACAGGTACTACTGACTTGGGTGGAGCTTTGGTTCAGGCGTACTTTTCACAGACCTCACACTGTTCCAGTACTTCTCTGATATCATCTAGCATGTTGGGCCACAAGTAGCGGGTCTTGAGATATTCATGCAAGTTTCTGCTATGGGTGTGTCCCAAGTCTCTGTGATAACGGAGGATTGTGTCAATGTTTTGTGTTGACAGAATGTAGGGTACAGTGTAACATTTGGAAGGATTCAGTGGAGGGTACCATATACATTTTTGAACAGATGTTTGTTCTTGAGGACTTTCTCTTGATGTCCATTGGTATGCCAGGTGGGAACCCTTCTTGGAGATTACCCATGATTAACATGGACCAGTCAGGGTTGCCATCAGTGCAGAGGATGTGTTTATTGTATAGCCTTGATAGGGCGTCTGCAGTAAGCATCTCTCTGCCTGGCTTGTATTTAATTTTCATGGGGTATCTCTGTATGAGACTCATCCATTTGGCTTGTCTTCTTGACAGGTGTTGTTGTGTTTTAAAGAATATCAACAACTTGTAGTCAGTGAGTACTTTGAACGTCTGGGCTCTTTCTAGATAACATTGCCATTTAATGAGGCAGTGTATGATGGCAACCAACTCCTTATTGTGCATAGGATATATTTGTTTGCCGTCTGATAGCTTCCTGGATTCATATGACATGGAGAGGAAGTCTTTCTGGGCTGTTTGGATACAGAGGACTCCTCCTATGGCATAATCAGAGGCGTTGGTTTCTAGCTCATAGATTCCCTCACGGTTTGGGTATTGTAGGATGGGGGCAGTAACCATGCTCTCTTTCAGCTGGCAGAAAGGTTGATCTTGTAAAGGTTTCCAGACAAACTTGGTTGTTTTCCCAGTGATGGCTGATAAGGGGGCTGTTGGGGCGCCCCAGTCAGGGGTGAACCTGCATACATACGCTACCATTCCAAGGAAAGTGCGGAGCTTTCTCTTGTTCCTTGGGGCTGGCATCTCTGTTATAGCACGTATTTTGTCTGGATCCAGCTTGATACTGTCCTTGCTAATGATATGACAAAGGAAGTGGAGTTCAGTTGAGAAGAACTTGCATTTGGACGGTTTGGCAATTAGTTGTTTTTCTTCCAGGGTACAGAGGACTGCACGGACGTCTTCCCAGTGTTGTTGTAGGTTGGGACTATAGATGATGATGTTGCCCAGGTAGATGATTGCTCTTTTCCCAATGTGTTCATTAAATACTTTGTTCATGAAGGTTACAAAGGTACTGGGAGCGTTTGTCATGCCAAAATTGAGGACAAAACATTCAAAGGATCCATATTTAGTTCAAAGCACGGTCTTTGGAATGTCTTCAGGTTTCATGAAAATTTGGTGATATACTGCTGTCAAATCAATTTTTGTGAAGATTTGGGACCCCCAGGGCATCAAAAGGTCATCAATTAGGGGCAGGGGATATATGTTATTTATTGTGACCTTGTTGAGGGCCCTTTAGTCTGTGACTAGGCGGAGGCCTCCATCTTTCTTTGCCACAAAGAAGACAGCGGCACCAAAGGGTGACTTTGAAGGTCTGATGAGGCCTTTCTCAAGTGCTTTGTCAAGGTAGGCTTTCAGAGCGTTATCTTCTTGTGGTGTGAGGCAGTAGATGGGTTGCGCCTTAGGCACACTATCCTTTAGGTCAATATCATGTTGTATACCCCAATCAGGGGGCAACCCAGGTAGTGATTCTTGGAATACAGAGGGAAACTTATTGACTAGCTGGTCTCTGATTGGGTTCTGTTAGTGTTGAATTTCTGTGTTTTTGAAGTGAATGACTTCATACATACATGTGCTCCAATTGATTTTGCTGATGTCAGTTTCCTTCTCAGTTTCCATTATCTTGACAAATATGTGGTCCCTCATGAGGGTATCAAGATGTGTTGGGTACACGTGATGGTGGACTTCTCCTTGCTGGATAGTGAGGGTGGCACTGTCCCAGTCTATGTGAGGCTTTGTATTTTGCATCCAATCTAATCCAAGTATGATATCATATTTGGGGATTTGGATGATGGGCCACTAATTGTTGTTTGGACATCTCCAATTTGGGCCTAGAAAGGTCTGGTCTTGTGGGTGACTGGTGTGCTTTGGTTGTCTGCCATGATGACTCTCTTGATGTTACTTTGAATGGTAGGTAACTTCATGAGGTCTGCAAAACTCTTGTTAATGAGTGATTGGTTGGCTCCAGTGTCAAATAGCGCTATGCCCTGGTATCTGCAAAAAAAAAGGATATATAAGGAGTTTATTTCCAGATTGGGCAGCAAACAGTAGAGGGTTGCTGGAGGGAACCTGGATCATGGTGATGGAGTCCACATCCTGTTCTCTGTACGAGTCTTGTGAAGAGGGGGGAGGGCGGCTTGCCTAAGCACTCCCCTGAGCTTTTCCCTCCTTGTTGGTATCTTTGGTGCTAGCCTGGTTGGCTTGTGCAGTGCAATTCCTGTTTCAAGGCTGGGTACTGTTGGCTCAATTGTTTTGCTTATTAGGGCGAGTCTCTCTCTTAACTGCAGGGTTTTCCTTTTGTTTATTAGAGGTGTGTAGATTGTCAGACTTCTGAGCTGCGCGTTTTCCCTCTAGGAATACATCCTCAAGGTTCTTGCAGCAGGTCATGTCAAACTGACGTCTAATATGTGTAGGAAGGCCATTGTAGAAGTCCAGGCGTGGTCCAGGTTCATCAAAGTTGATGGTGTTGGGCGCACGTTCATGTAGTTGTTTATATGCGGCAATGTATTCCTTGATGGTTCCTGTCATTTTGAAGGTTTGAAGTTTGGTCATAATCACCACGTCTGAATCCTTCATGATGAACTTTTTGATAAATGTGGCTTTGAACAGTTCCCAGTTTTCTTTCTGGACAGGGTGTTGAGCTAACCATTTGGTAACAAAATGCAATGCAGTCCCTGTGACGCAGAGGGCAATTTTGCTAACCCAGAGTCTTTGGGGGTACTCCACTCATTTGAAATTGCTCTTAGTGCTGTTGATTCAAAGAGAGGCGTTCTCATGGCGTAGTCCTGCAAAGGCGCCAATCTCAGCGGTATGTAAGTGCTGAAACACAATATTGGGTATCTCAGGTTGTGTAGACACTGTTGTGGCTGGCGTGATAGGGAACAGTCTGCGGGTTTTGAGAGCGTTGTACTGGTCAATGGGTACAAGGAGATTATTGTAGATGACAAGTCCTGGGGGAATGTCTTGTCCTACTTTGTAATCTCTCCAACCGTTAGGGAGTGACATTGCTTGGGTTCTTTTCTTGGGAGGAATTTTCCTTTGTGTTGGGTAGGTATGGATAACCTACCTGTGCTACCACTGTTGAGTTTATACTTCTGGGAAGTATAATAAACAAAATACTGGGGAAAATTAAGAAGAAAATGATACTTTATTGAATATGAATATTGAGTAATATATAGTATTATGACAAGCCACATGTTGTCCATGTACGTCATAGAGGTCATGGGGCTTATCTGAGTAATGTTCCTCTTGAGTCACAAGGTTTAATCAAGTTGTGTTCCATTTAGGACCTGGATTGAGTGATCCCTGTCATAGATGGTTAACTGATAATGATGCCACCAGCTTATTGACTGGGCAGTGAACCATTTGATGAGCTGCTTGGTGATTTACTCGGGGCGTTAATTCCCTGAGAGGGAGTAATCAAAGATGTTGAAACACAGCTCACTTTTTCCTATAATAACTTAAGCTTACATACTTAATTTCTCAAAAGCTTAAAGTATTTATTCACTATTTCCTTACTTATACTTTAAGCTTTTGGCTTCCAACTAATCATTTTCATCAGGAAACCTACCAGAAATCAACCAATGAATGAAGAGCGCAGAAATAGACCATTTATGAAGTTTCACTGGGATCCAACTAGGAAAATAATTTCCACAGCTCAAACCACTCAAATTGACAACTCTTCACGCACCAAAGTGTTAACCGGTCCATTATTCCGGCACCAGTTCTCCCTGCATTCAACCTAAACCCATTTAAATAGCAGAATACTATTTAAACTGTTCTTTTTGGACCTCTTCAACGTTTTCCCCATATATTTACAAATCTTGTAAAATCCAAGGAAAACGTCCCACCAAAACAACTTTGTATCCAGCTCTCATAGCAACATACCTTCATCTATCCTAGGAACTTAATAAATAAATATCTTACCCACACTTCTATCCACATTCCTTCTTGATTTTAATACTAAACCAAGGCAAAACATTCCACATTTTCCCACTTTGGAAAATCAATTCAGCAAAAATTGGCTCATTTCTCCAGACCACTAGTTCTTCACCATCATCTTTGGGTTCTTCAGCCAGCTCTTCAACCACATCTTCCAGCTCTTCAGCTTAACCAGCAAACAGTCCATCTTAGTTCACAGAACAGCTCCTTTATAGTCTTTAGACAGCCTATCAGTTCTATGGCTACTCCTTGATCATGACCAGCTACTTATGCATCATGATCTTTGAGCCCTTCCACTTATCCTAACTAGGAACCATCTTGGTTCTACCTGCACAATGAACCATTTTGGTTCCAAACTTCAATATGAACCAACAGTCCTTCAACTATCCTTCTCTGTGATTAAACAGTTCCTCTCACTAGTCTCCTCTGCTAATTCTGTGAACCACCTTGGTTCTTTATCTCAATCCCTGTTACCAGAACCTGTAGACCCAGGCATGGGTCTACATTGAACTGGCGTTTGACTGGGCCCTCACAAGTAGCATTCCTCTTAGGCCATCCAATCATAGATCCTCAAAGCCTATGTTGTTGTTTTTACTCACCCAGGTGATTGAGTCTGGGCTTTCAGTTGCAGAGTAATCAGCTCTACTTCCCAGAGGTATGATTACACCAAGTTCTGCAGCTTGCTTCCCCATGAAAACTGCCTTGATGATACCTCTGAGCAAATCCATGCCCTCCAATGCTCACTTTGGGTTCCCCCCAAAGCTCCCATGGGGACATAAACAAGGACACCCTACCAGTCCTTTAGGTAGGATGCTTGCTCACAGACCTCCTGTAAGTGTATTAGGGTACATAGAGCCCTCAGAGCTCTTCCCCTCCCTGGCAGCCTGCGTTGACTGCCAGGGGTCCAAAACCTACTCCCCCCTAGACCAAAAAAAGTTCCCTGCTTGCTATATCAGTCTTCACCCTTCCACAGCCACAGTTCCCTTCTAGGTGAAGAACTCTAGCCCACAGCAGCCAATATCTTCTGTTGGGTGGAAGCAACATCTGCCTCTAGTAGTCTTTACACTTACTAGCTAGGCCTTACCATCCCTAGTAGCCAACATTCTCTACTAGGCCTCTATCTTCAACAAACAACCAAACTTTTGCTTGGCCAACATTAGCTCCGCCTGCAAACCACTAAACATGTGGACTGTCACAGGGAGTATGGTGAGGTGGGAGTGAAGTAGCTTCTTCTCTGGCGGGGCTGCAGAACTGTTAATTCCATCCAGGACCAGGGAGTCCTGGATCACATGGTCAACTGAGTTGTACCCAGGGGGGACCTTCTTATTGTCTAGGAAGAGTTGGGCCTTGTCAATCCTGAGAAGGACCCCGTCTAGGTCCTCCACGCTTGCGCCCATTCCAGAGTAGAAGAGATACCTGAGGTAAACAACAAGGTGAAGCCTTTGCACAGCAAAGGATTCAGTGAACTTGCACAGCTTATTGTATACTGTACTTATTTTCTTTTTGTGTTTAGTTTTAGCAAAGGTCAGCTCATTGGCTGCAGGAAGCCCTGTCTCATCAGCGCTCCAGGCCAACCTGAAGTCAGCAAGGAGGATTTTTATCTTCTTTATGGCTGTTGCATTTGCAACAGCCCTTTTCAACACCTCACGCCCAAAGTTCTCCAACAGGTAAAACAGGGTGTGCTCCAGGGGGTAGCAGAATCAAGCAGCTGCATGGGCCCAGCCCATCTCTGGTATATTCTTGAATGGGAGCGTTGCCAGGATGTCCCAAAGAAGCTCAATTGAGTTTACACAGTACACTCCACTGAGGAATACCAGGTCCAGGAAAACCAGTTGGGCATCTTTGTAGACAGTAACTGCCCACTCAGATGCCCCCTCAGCATGCGTAAGCTCAGCCAATACCTCCCTGGACATTGAGAAGGACTTGTAGATGAGGTCCTCCAGCTCCTGCAAGACAGGGGGAGACAGAAACAGCTGCCTAGCCACATGATTGGTATAGTTGGCTTAAAATGTGGCAGAGACAAATGGGATCAGAACACGGCATATTTCACAATCTATGGTTTCTAAAAAAGGTAAGTATTTACAAATTTTTATTATTTTATTTTTTATGTTACCTTTGCATGTATCCTCTTTGCCAGCAGCTTCAGCAGACTTAGCCATTCTTGGTGCAAGCAATTGCACTGGCAATTCTTTGTCCTTGGTTTAGGCTTTCTTGGCTGGTTTGAAGTGGGCATACATTTCAGGGTTGTCAACCCAGAAAGACGGCGCAGAAAGATTGTATGCCTTAAACTGGAGGCCCTCAACTACCATCTTCTCAATGTTTAGTAAGTGTCAGAACTTTTGATTCTGCTCTCAGACCTGGCAGTCTGATTACAGTTTGCTTTATTGAGTATCTGGGTCATTGGGTTGATAGTTGCTTGTATGGCGACAAGCATTACTTGCGGCGTCTGGTATTTCCTTGGTAAGGCAATAGCTAGCAATGTCCAAGAGAGGCAACTTCAAGCGGCTTTCCATAAAGGCGGCTTGCTAGTTCTTTGAGTACTGACAAAGGTCTTTGAACTTGGATTTCTTCTTTTACTGTGAAAAGGTTCTACAGTAGGATATGGTCATACTTTTCTGTCTTTCATTGGTCCAATGGAAGGGCTTTTATAGAGCCAGCGCTCTCTTGCCAGGATCAGATCATCTGAAGCATCTAACTCTTGCTTGGTAGTCTTTTCATCCCCAGACTGCCAGAATCAACCCCCAGAGTTAGGCATCCATGCAATGGCATGGGATCACATATCATAGTACCCTGCGCTGGGTACTAATTGTAATAGAGTGATACATAATCTATTAGCGTGCCGGCGGTGGCGGCGCTAATTTATGACTCTATTTTTAGCGCATGTCACCTTGTTGCTAGGCAACCTTTCTTGCATTGGTTTGCAATGGCACTGGCAGTTTGCTAGTGAAAATTGGGCATATTCCTTTTGATCCTCAGAGAAACCCATAATATTTAACCTGGCAATTGCTAGAGTATTCCAGAATAACTCTAGCAAATTGGGATCCAGTCATAATTGGGGTCTATTGTATTCCTGGTTGTTCTTGCAATAAGTGATCCAAATCTACTTCACATAGTCTTCTAAGATCAATTAAGCCTGATAGTGATATTGGAAACTTCTCCAATAGATGGCTTGGCAGGGTGCCAAGGTATCCAGGGTAGAACAAAGTCAGTATAAATTCCTGACATTTCCCCCAACTTGAATTAGTTATACTGTCAAGACAAGAATCAAAAATCATCATGTCACAACCTTCAAATGCAAGTAATACCTCCCAGGTGACTGATTCACGTAGCATCATTGCTGCTATGTCAGTCTCTGATTGGGCCTTGTTACAGGCCATGTTCTATGAGGCCAAGAAGACACATATTTGTTGGCTTTGGGACAGGGATACCAGTACAATTTTTACTGGTATGGGTCATGAGGAGCCTCCTCATAAGCAGGCGCGCCACAAACCCAAATCCCTGCCCAACCAGCCAGCTCAGGAAAATCCAACCCAGCGGCGCAGAAATCCCCTTGGCTGATTCAGAGGAGCGGCCCCTTGATACCCAGGCTTTGGTGCAGGGATCTTTGGCCTTGCAGGCTCCAGTTGGCAACCTGCCAACCATTAAGTACCAAATAGACATGCCTGAGTTTAATTGTGCTGTCCTCTTTTCTGGGTACAAATTACGTTGTCATTTTCTCTTTGTAGTTCTTCAGCAGAGGCCCCGTCAAGACCTCAAGGCACATATTACGTCTTTGAGCTTTGGATTCTTTTCAGTTGACAACAAGGTATTGGCAGAGCGTCTGAGCCACTGCCTTCTGGATCTTGTTGACGTCTTTTGCAATAGCATCCTTGTGGATAGGTTGGACCAAGGGTTCATTATCCAAATTGCCAACAAGATTGTCCAATCCTGGTTTCAGCATCTTCCCCATTCCTGTCAATTTATCAGAAGCTTCAGGTGGATAACCGCAACCAGCAGGACAGTTGTCCTGGAAAGGTGGCCCGCCCGTGTTGGGATGTCTTTCACAACGGTGATCAAAAAGCCGCAGTACAAGCCATGGTCCTTTGCGGGAATGTCATGTTGACACCTGACCTGCGTCTTCCTCAGGGCAGCTTCAATAGGATGGCTGTCCACTGGGAAAAGCTTAGGAATGCTGTCAGTAACATAAAAGCAATACTCCCAGATGAGTATCTTTCTATTGATGATTTCATCATGGATTGCCTTATTCTGGGATGTGGCTATTCACTTAAAGGAGGCCTCTGGCGGGTTGACTAGGACTTTGAGTCCATTCCCCTGCCCCTGGTTAACTTTTCCCACCTTTCTCCTGCCCATAAGAAGTTGTGGCTGTGCGTGGCTGTCTTCTTGTTTGTAGAAAGCCAGCGCTTTCCCTTTGGATTGTTACCCCATGATGTGGCGCTTCTAGCTGGGGATCAAGAGCCTGACATGTAAGTGGTGACACCTGGGCCTTGATGTGCCAGCCTGGCCACCAAAGGTAAGGACACTGATGAGGACAAGGAGGATACAGAAGACAAGGATGAAGAGGGCAACAATGACAATAATGACTACCAGGAGGGCAACTTCTAGCTTTGCTCTTTTTTACTTTTTTCCCAATAAAATCAATTTCAAAAATCTTTATTTGTATTCTTCTTAAAATATAGGAAGCAAATTAGATGCCATTATTTGGCAAAGTGTGGAAAGGTTTAAGGAACCTTGCGTGGACTCTATTAATGAGTTGCTCATCTGAAATATCCTTGATGGTGTAGGTGTCTTGGCCTGTTTGCTCAATGACTTCAAATGGGCCTTTCCAGATGGTGTCAAGTTTGTGTGCTCTTCCTATTACTTTATTGTGATAGGAAACTTGAGTGCCAACCTTGAACTATGGCAGAGTGCAGCAGTTGACATTATCTTGCTGGCGTTCTTTTGTTCTGACCAGCATAGTCTCTGTAAAAGCTTCAGCCTAAAGCTTAATCAATGTATCTGCCAATCTTGTCATGTATTGGTTGTAGGTGATCTTCCCAGAGTTGCCCATAGCAGAGAACAATATTGGCAGGATGGCTGGGTGTTGACCATACATGAGCTGAAAGGGCAAAAACTTAGTTGTGCTATGTATAGAGATGTTATACACAAACATGACTGCTGGTAGGAAGAGATACCACTTGGGAGTACACTTATCTGCCAGTTTGCAAAGGATGTTCACCAAGGTGCCATTTGCTCTCTCAACCATCCCATTTGTTTCTGGATGATATGGAGTAGAGAGCACTCCCCTCACGCCCATGAGCTCATTAAGCTTAGGAATAACATTGGCCATAAAATTAGTGCCATTGTCCATGAGAATGAATTGTGGGCAGCCATGGAGGTGTATAATTTGCTCTAAGATGAACCTTGCAGTGGTTTCTGCACTGACATGCTGAAAAGCTTTCACCTCTACCCATTGGGTGAGGTGATCTATGGCCACAATTATATATCTGAGCCAACCAACACACATTGGAAGGGGGCCAACCACGTTGATACTGATGATGTGCCAAGAAAATTTGGGCTTGACAGCCTTGTATTGATGCTTGGGTACAAATGGCTTTTTGTGTTGGCACTCCGTGCAGCAAGTCAGGGTTTCCTTAGTATCAAACAGCAGAGATTCCCAATAGTAGTGGAGATGTAATTGACATACAGTCTTTTGGAGGCCGCCATGGCTCACAGCCTTGTGGGCAGCCATAATTAAGGACAATCTCTTAGAGGGGCAAGGGAAAACATACTTATTCCCTTGATAGTTGTGGTGCTGGGTGCCACTCCCTAGTAGTGCCTTATTTGGAATGCCTTCTTATTTGGACAAATATAAGAGGAACTTCTGCCCTTTTTTATTATTATCATCGGAAGGTAACCCTCCAAATTACATAGCATTGTCTCCAATTACAGGCCAATCAACGCACCTGGAGCTAGCTGCAGATGCGTCAGAGAGCAACCCATCAGAATGGGTTTTCCTATGGCAATTAGTGACCAATTGGAGCATCTGTGGCTAGCTGCAGATGCATTGATTGGCAACCCATCAAAAAGAGGTTTATATATGACAATTAATGACCCATTGACGCATTGCTTGTGCCCACTATGTAAATTGGTATAGTGATCTTCTGCCCTTCTTTTTGCCAAAGTGGGAGCCCTGAAAGAGAGTAGTCTGAAACCTTATTCTACCCTCTATTCCCCAGAGACAGCCCTACTATGTGCTGCAACCACCTGACCTCAGATCACATGCCCAAATGTTCACTTCCTGCCCAATCCAACCCATTTCCTTCTGAATATTCCCCAGTATGTTTCAGTTCTCCAAGAATAAGCTCATTGACTGACAGTCTAGACCCTAGTCAGCATGACTCACCCTTTCTTTTCCCTCCTCCTCATCAAGTATAAAAAGACCCCCTGGGGTCCCTAATAAACAAGAAAATGTACACATACACAACAATTGACTTACACATCTTAGACTACTTGCAGAGCCCAAAAATAGAGGTTCTGTTGAGTAAGAAGATAATAGTCCTGTTATGTTTCCAGTTGCTCAGCTACTCTCAAACCATCCCTCCAACCCTTGAGCACCACAATAGTATTTGTATAGTTTACCATCTTCTACTCTGCAATCCTTTGTCAATTCACAAAGAGTGGCCTGGATCTCATCAGGCTTATATTTGAACTGACCAGTTAACATCTTGTCATACAGTATATTGGCTTGTGATGATACAATATTAACAGTCAGAAGTCTGGAAAGACAGTCAGCGTTCTGATGTTTTGCTCCTGGCTGGTGTACTATCTTATAGTCAAATGCCTGCAGTTTCAGAGCCCATTTTGCTAAGCAGACTTCTAGTTCTTTTAGGTTCTGAAGCCAACTTAGACTGGCGTGGTCAGTAACCACAGTGAAGTGGACTCCATGGAGATACACTTATAACTGTTTGTAGGCATATATTACTGCCAAACATTCACATTTTGTCACCATGTAATTTTGTTCATGAATATTCAAGGAGCAACTGGTATAGGCAACTGGATGTTCTTCTCCATCATCATCATTGTGGGACAATACTGCTCCAAGAGCTCTTTGGGAAGTGTTGGTGTGTACCACAAAAGGCTTGGTAAAGTCAGGATACATAAGCACTGGACTGCCGGACAGGCTGGTTTGTAGTGAGTCAAAAGCAGACTGGCAGGCAGAGGTCCATGTAAAAGGTACTCCATTTTTATGCAGATGAAAGAGAGGTTCATCTGTTTGTGAAAAATTTGGAATAAGCCTGCATTAATAACCTACCATGCCTAGGAACACCTGGATATCTCTTTTGCTCTTGGGAGTCTTCATCTTGGTGATGGCCTCAATCTTGGCGGGTTGTGGCTGTAGTACTTTGGTGTTGATAACAAAACCTAAGTATTTGAGCTGGTCCTTAAAGAACTGGCACTTACTAGGTTTTATCTTCAGGTTGGTGTCTGCAAGTTGCTTAAAGACAGCTTCCAAGCGTTCCAAATGATCTATGAACGTCCTAGAGAAGACATTAATATCATCCAGATACACAAGGACGCAGGACAACTTGAGATCTCCCAGGATGGTATCCATAGCTTGCTGGAACATGGCCGGGGCGTTACACAATCCTTGGGGCATTCATGTTGGTTGGAAGAGGCTTTGTGAAGTGATAATGGCACACTTCTCTTATTCTTCTGGAGGAAGTTTAATTTGCCAATACCCGGAGATCAGATCCATGCAGAGAAGAACTTTGCACCTCCCAGGCGGTCTAACACATTGTCAATTCTTGGTAGCGGGTAGGAGTCCTTTTTTGTGATCAGGTTTAGACGCCGGTAGTCTATGACTGCTTGGTTACTTCTATCCTTTTTTTATTATAAGAATGGGCAACGCCCAGGGACTCTTTGATGGAACCAACATTAATTTATCCAGGAGCTGTTTATTTCCTCATTGACAGTCTCCTTGCTGGCCTTTGATTGTTGAATTGGGCAGAGCCAAATTAGTTTGTTGTCACCAGTGTCAATGTGATGGGTGACGTTTGCTGCACAGCCCAAGTTGAAGTCATCCTCAGCAAAGATGCACCTGTACTTCTCAAACAGGGCACTTGCTTGTTCCTATTGCTCTTTATTTAAAGAGGACAGGTTGGCCAGTGGGGTAGTCACGTAGGCACTGGCTTTAACCTGATCAGGTAGCCCCATTTCTAATAGGTCCCTAATACATTTGAAGCCAGCCAATTCCTCAATTGGCAGAAGATGCACAAATCCTACTATCTGATGTTTCTTCACAGGATGTTGTGGTCCTGTAGATTGGTAAGTAGAATGTGCACTTCTCCATGTCCCAGTATAATTATACCAGGCGCTACACAGGGTTTGAACCTTGATCTTCCACAGGGCTGATGTATTTCACCGTATAAGTCTTCAGGGATTTCCAGGGTCAATCCTGTTGGTACGACGTGCTGTGTACCAGACTTGAAAGTGAAGGTCACCAGAGAGCGCAGTGGAATACCTTTATTCTCTTTTATCTGGGTTGGCAATTTCTTGCTCTTTCTTCCCTTCTTCTCATAGGGTAACACTACAATCCCGTCCTTGTACGCCAAATTAATTGTCAGTTTCTCCTTGACACTGGCAGCATCTTTGGTGTAGTATAGCAGGATAGTCTGCTTCAATATGGTGAAGGTGTCATTTTCCATATCAATTTTCACACCATATTTTTACATGAAGGCAGTGCCAATCAAAACGTTGTAGTTTTGACTAGGTAGGACAACATTGGGAGACAAAACAGCTATGGATTCAAATTGCATTGGAATAGTACTATATGCTCCTTTGGAAGTTGTGGTGTGAAAGCCAGCGGTGCCATAGACTCTACTGTGCGCAATATTGGAAGCTAGTCCTAGTTTTTAGACCAGGCAGGTAGAAGCTATATTAATGGGTGCTCCACTGTCAATTATGGCTCTTACTTTCACCTTATTAACAGAAATGTTGGCATATGTACACTCAGAGTAAGTTTCAGAATATAGATTTAATAGATTAATACCAAGAGGGGCCAGGGTGTTGAAGTATTGCTTTAGACTATATCTTATTTCAGGGAAGTTGTTCTCAATAGTTTCAAGCAGCATTGCCAGTTGGACGCCTTTAAGGTTAGGAACGTTGCTAGAGATATTTGGACTCTCATTCAAGCAAGTTTCATGCACTTGCACAGCATAGGGCTTGGAGACTACCTCTACTGCGTTGGCAGTAGTCTTACAGGGTCTTCCTCTTCCATGGGCAGGGATGGCGTACAGGTCATCAGCTATCAATTGGTGGACAAGATCTTCTTTGAATTCTTGACTAAGGGAAAAGTATCCAGGAGATCCTATTTTCTGAGCGGCGTTCTTGGCGGGTTTCTTGGCGGTTGGGGCAATATCAGTGGCAATCTTGGCAGGCTCCTCTGGCTTATCTCTGTTAGTTCTTTTGGAATAGTCAAGGGAATGGTGGGTGCAGTATATTTCATTACTGGCCCGCCTTTGCTTTTCCCTGACTCTTCTCCTTGGTATCTACTATTACATTGACCCCAGGAGGTTTACTTTTAGACCAACATTGACTTGCCCAGTGCCCCTTTTTGTTGCGCTTTTGACAGGTAATGTTGGAATGATAGGTTTTCACCTCTCCAGGGGGTGTTGCAGTAGTATCCTTCTCTCCTTCAGGCGGCTTGGAAGATCTGTTGCAATCCCAGTTTCTTCCTCAATTTTCTGACCTATTGTGACTGGCCATTCCTTTGTTGGGGGCGTCAAATCAGGCCCCAAGCTGACCCAGATAACTGGTTATCTTCTGGGTGTTGTTGGCCTGGTCAAGCACCAGAAACATCACATTGGAGAGTTCTATATATGGCTGAAGAGCTCTACTCATTGTGATGCAGCAGTCCAAGTCAGTAAGTACTCCTGCCACTAGGAGTACCTGCGCTTTGTGATAGAAGCGGTTGGCAAAATCCTGTACACTCTCATATTTATTGAAAGAGATATTACTGAATTTGGCCTTCCTTGCTTGCAGTTTGGTTTCACTGCCAAACTCCTCAATCACTGCAATTTTTGCACTGTCATAAGACCATTCTTCTGCAAGAAGTCAAGGCATGATCACATCCACACTGGAAGGGTCTAATGCATTAATCAGAGCCGTTGCCTTCATGTAGTCTGAAGCTCCACACATCAACATTTTGAAGAGGCAAATAAAGGTTTTTATGTTACCTTTTTGGTTAAATGTTGGCAAGTTCAGAGGCTTGAACTTGTGATCAGGGAAGGTTGTCTCTTCACAAGTTTCCACTACTGGTTTGACAGGGCAGAGACCAGTCAGTGGAGTGAGTGGAGGCAACGCGGCAACTCCTATGGGAACTTGACGGGTCTCTCTGCTATCATATGTACCATGGTCAGAGTAAAGTCAAAAAATTTGGGGGACAACGCCTTCTGTTGCTCAGGGGAAGAGTTTGGGACAGGGCTCGGCTTATCCTCTTCAGACAAGCTGCTATTGGATAGCATTGCCTGTTCCAATCTACTGAGTCTTGCTGACACGTTAGCCTCAAAGTCCTTTCTGGTGGCCTCATTAGATTGCACTTGCTCCAAGATACTGCTATGGTTTCCTTCCATAAGCAGAGTAGTTGAAGCTAGCAGATCTAAACATTTGCTGTAGGCGTCCAGCTTGTGTTCAAGGGCGGCAACCTGGGCGCAGTTGTCTTCCAGGTTTTGGTATAGCTGGTTTGTCAGCGCACAGACAATCTCTATTGTTTCCCATAAGTTGTGCTTGTTGTTGGTGTACACTTCATGGTTGAGGCAGCAGGTGTGCTGGTCTTGAGTCTGATCCAAGATGGAGGAGCCATCCAAAGAAGCTGGCTTCCCCTTCATCTTGATCACTTTCTCCACCAGTTTGTTCACCCAGGCAATGATCTTGTTCTGGTGCTCTTTGTGGCGGGCGCTATTATCTGAGACCATACTGTGAAGCTTATCCTGTTGATCTGCTATTTCATTCACGGTAGACTGGCGGGCCAGCTAGCGTACCTTCTTGGCCAGGTTAACGCTGTGGTGGGTTACGTCTGACGCCCATTGAGGAGTCAGACCACAGGAGTCAAGGATTCCAGCCACCACTTGTACCACCTGGTTATTGAACTGGGAAACTATCTTGTCTACACAATAATGTGCAGAAGAGGCAGCTTTGTTAATGCCACCCACAGCCTGCTGTACTGTGTGGAAGCTGGCATTTAACTGGTGTACCAGGGCAGTGTGGGCGTGCTGGATTTTGATCCTGAACTGGCCCATCTCCTCAAGGTCAAGGGTTTGGCGGGCCACCAAGCGCTGTACATGCTTAATGGCGGGATGCAAAAGGTATGACAGAACATACATTATTCTGTTCACTCCTTCTCTTTTCAGAAGTAGGCCAAGTTGCGTGCTACTGGCCTCTTGATAGCTTCTGAAGGTTGACCACAAGTGCTCAGAGGGTCTTGCGGCTGTAAACAGGGTGTAATCACTATCCTGCTGTTTATCACCAGTGGACTTATAGCCTTGAATCAAGGCATCCATAAGAGACTGCATATCCTCAATGGTGTAATAACTTGGTTTGTGTTGTATCATTGTACCAGTGACATCTAGATTGATTTTGTCCACTGGCACTTCTGGTACCTGGTAGGGAGCAATCTCCAAGCAGAGGGATGCGTCCTGTTCTGCATTGCTAGTTTCTTTGTAGCTCCCCATACTTATCAACAAAGCTGGGGTGGTGGGGCAAAGACTCACCAACAACAGATAGCGCAGGTAACTCATTTTATAAGTGAGCACCACTGTCAGAACTTTTGGTTCTGCTCTCAGACCTGGCGGTCTGATTAAAATTTGCTTTATTGAGTATTTGGGTTATCTGGATCATTGGGTTGATAGTTGCTTGTATGGCGACAAGCGTTACTTGCGGCATATGGTATTTCCTTGGCAAGGCAACGGCTAGCAATGTCCAAGGAAGGCAACTTCAAGCAGCTTCTATACAGGCAGCTTGCTAGTTCTTTGAGTACTGACAAAGGTCTTCAAACTCAGATTTCTTCTTCTACTGTGAAAAGTTTCTATAGTAGGATATGGTTATATTTGTCTGCCTTCCATTAGTCCAATGGAAGGGCTTTTTAGAGCCAGTGCTCTCTTGCCAGGATCAGATCATCTGAAGCATCTAACTCTTGCTTGGTAGTCTTTTTATCCCCAGACCGCCAGAATCAACCCACAGAGTTAGGCATCCATGCAATGGCATGGTATCACATATCATAGTACCCTGCGCTGGGTACTAATTGTAATAGAGTGATATATAATCTATTAGCGTGCCGGCAGTGGCGGCGCTAATTTATGACTCTATTTTTAGCGCATGTCACCTTGTTGCTAGGCAACCCTTCTTGCATTGGTTTGAAATGGCACTGGAGGTTTGCTAGTGCAAATTGGGCATATTCCTTTTGATCCTCGGAGAAACCCATAATATTTAACCTGGCAATTGCTAGAGTATTCCAGAATAACTCTAGCAAATTGGGATCCAGTCATAATTGGGGTCTATTGTATTCCTGGTTGTTCTTGCAATAAGTGATCCAAATCTACTTCACATAGTCTTCTAAGATCAATTAAGCCTGCTAGTGATATTGGAAACTTCTCCAATAGATGGCTTGGTAGGGTGCCAAGGTATCCAGGGTAGAACAAAGTCAGTATAAATTCCTGACAGTAATCACTCAATTGTCTTCTCAGGGGTATCTGGTATTTTGGTAATAAGGGCCTTTGCAGACACCTTGTCTATTTTGTCTCCTTTAAGGACAGCAAACTTAAATCTTGCTTTGACCTTGCAGTCAATTTCTTTGATCTCTGCAATTGCAGAGTCAATGTCCTTCAAAAGCTTCTCCAATTCTCCCATTGATTTTTACTAGCATTTCCTTATGTTTTTATAGCTTTCACCCCAATAAAATCTGTATTATTCTGATAATATTTCCTCTTTGTCTATCCATTTTTGTTTTCACATTACTCCAACATCCCATTTTTCATCCATTGTGTATATTTTTTTGCTCAAATCAATGTGTTGTTTGCTTTGTGTCAGCATTGTTCCTCAATTGCCATATTATTTTTAGCACTTTGCACAGCCCCTTGTGAAAATATTAACAACAATTTGGTGATCAACTAAATTCAAATTGGAAAATTATAGGTTAATTGTATCTAGATAAAGTTGTTACTGATCCAAATTCAAAACCTTAATAATAAACTTTAAGCCAAGCAGGAGCCAAGTGATAAAGTAATTGTTGTAACATAAAGGGTCACCCAATAATTCTTTGATGCACATGCCCTAATTAATCTGATTGACTGGTTGATTTGTCATTGATTGCTATTGCCACTGTGGCAAGTTGTTGGTGGAATAGTGCTAACCCAGCAGCTGATTGGGCACTAGTCCACCAACAACTTGCCAGACTGGTAATGGTGCTCAATGACAAATGAACCAGCCAATCAGATTAATTAAGGCACTTGTATCAAAGAATTATTGAATTTCCCTTTATGTCACAACAATCACTTTATCACTTGGCTCCTGATTGGCTTAAAGTTTATCATTAAGGTTTTGAATTTGGATCAGTAACAACTTTATCTAAATACAATTAACCTATAATTTTCCAATTTGAATTTAGTTGATCACCAAATTGTTGTTAACATTTTCACAAGGGGCTGTGAAAAGTGCTAAAAATAACTGTGTTCTGGATCTAGATACATGGCATAGTAAATATATGATTTTATAGAAATAAGCTGAACATAAGCAATAAAACCAACTATAAACAAAGAGGACATGAACAATTGAAATTCAAAATAAAGATAATATAAATAGAAAATGTTTGGCAGAAGGGGGTTTATTGGGGCAGGAAAGAGTGATGCCTAGTAGGCAGAATAGTGCAGGAAGGAAGACAAAGAGGCAGTGCTGGCCTGGGGGGTCTGGAATTGGGTGGGGCTGGAAGATGGGGGGTAGTGGTGGCAGGAGTAGGGGTAGAGGATTTTGCGTGATGGCTGCCATATACTGCTTGTCATATTCCTTGTCTATCATTGCCTTGATTGGCTGATAAGTGGCAGTGACACAGGATGGGAGGCAATTTTCCTTATGTGATTGGTTGCATATGTTCACATGAAAGACAATTTGGGCAAACAAGTCTGCCACCATCTGACAACCAGAGAGAGACTTGTGGTCAAGGACCCCAAGATAAAGATCATTGAAAGCCTGAGGGTGGCACTACTGCACTGTTTCTCCAATATTAAATAACACAACATCACCTAGATGGATGTCTACATGGCCAGCAGGGTAGACTGAGGCCTTCTGCCCGCATCCCTGGATGGCCTCAAGGGCAGTGGAGCTACCCTCTATCTGATGGCTCAGGAAAACCCAGTGCTTGGAATTTGAGCCATCCCAGGAGTCAAGTAATCCACCAAGGGTGTGGCTGTACTTGTAGCCATTGATGAAATTGGGGTTTGTCTGATAATAAACAGAACCCTTGGCTGAAACAGCCAGAAACACACCAAATCTGTCCCCTTCTTGAACTTCTTCCTTCCTTTTTGGGTGGCGGCTCTTCCTTGGGCGCCAAAATTGTCAAAAGCTATTGATAGCTTATAATAGGAGACAAACATGACGTCATCTGATAAACTTCTCAGGCATCAGACCAGGGTGGATTTGATGGCAGGATCATACAGGGAATGCTCAGCGCCATCCCATTAGTTGCTGGCAAAATTAGTAAGAACCTGTACCAAAGCCACCTTCCCATTCATTCAGAGCTGCACTATGCACTCAGACACCCAAATGCCATGGTGCACAAGTTGCTTCTTGACCTGGGTCAAGGGAAGCTTGGGATCCTGCTGGAGGAGGTCAAGCATGATTGGGTATGCCTCAGATATTTGTGATTTGGGGGCCTTCTTGGGCTTCTTGGCTGTCCCAATCAGATTCCCTTTGTTCATTAGGTTATTAAACTCCCACATTATGGTGGCTTGGGTAAATTTTAATTGGTCAGCAATCTGATCCCAGGACAGACCCTGCAGATTCAGTGCCACAATTTCTTGGAGAATTTGGGCAGTGATGATTTGTTGCTTGGGGCACTGGGCTATGGGAGCTGAATCCTGATTGGCTGTATTGGGAGCAGGTTGGGTGGTGACAGAAATTTGTTGTGGATTAAGTTTGCTATCCTGATTGGTTAGTTGGCAGGTGGCTTGTGCGGGGGTGGGTAAGGGAGCAGGGGCAGAGCTAGAAACTACATGACTACTGAACAAGTCAAAGCCATAGGGATTGGGGGTCAGGTATATATTGGCTTCCTTGTTACCTGCCTCAAAGACTTGGGTGTAAACAGGTGCCTCCACATTATGAGCCTTGCTTCCATTGAAGCTGGCTTGGATGCTGACGCCATCTAAAATGTTGTTGCTGTTAAAAACCATTGTAAAAAACTTAGGATAAAATCACCAAACGTAGAAATTTAAAAATTTATTTTTATTGTAATATCAAGGGCAACTGTGGTAAGTTCAACTCCCTGGTGATTGACTCCCTAGTACTTGAAAATTTGTCAAGTACCAGGGAGTTGAGTGCCGTATATGTGAATCTATTAGTATTTTTAGCTTAACCAATTTAAAGCTAATTTTTACTAGTAATTTAGGGGTTTGAAACCAAAAACCAAGGTTAAATTTAATTGAACTTGACTCTGTTCAATAATTTGGTTAGCTAAAATACCAACTTAAGGGGCAATTTATAAGTAAATTTACCAATAAAAATGAAAAAACCTGTGTTCAACACTCTAAACCAAAAAGTGATCAGTTCAACATTTTTTAAGCCAAATTTTAATTTTATTAATAAAATACATATGCGCTTATATAAAATTTATTATTACTATTATATTTTTATTATTAGTATCCATGGTTATTAATTAGGCTCCCAAGCACCACTATACTGGATTTAGTGGCATAGACATTAATCAAATACCCCACTTGTTTTACATTATGTCATTCCCAGGTTTTTGGATTAAGTGGTGCCACATAAATTAAGCCCAATTTACTAAGAGATTTCATATGTAATTCATAAAAAACTGAAACTTGACATCTTCTTTTTTTGACTCTATCCACTTGACACCCAATAAATTCTGGATTTAACTAATCAAAGGCTTGGAATTAAGGCTAAATTAATATGTGACACACTATATGCGCCACTTGACACTCATCCACTCAACACTTTAACTTGGGGATTAGTACAGAGAGCTTCTTAACGTTTTAACCAACACTATGGTAAATAAGTCACTCCCAGATCATCACAGCATAAATCAAACACTAATAAACACATTTCCACTC
The DNA here is from genome assembly GCA_014839935.2 of Entomophthora muscae. NCBI lineage: Eukaryota > Fungi > Entomophthoromycota > Entomophthoromycetes > Entomophthorales > Entomophthoraceae > Entomophthora > Entomophthora muscae. The sequence goes on from QTSX02006595.1 coordinate 49,843, forward strand.
ATTTACTTTTTCAACTTATGTTGTATTTTTTTTTAATTTTTGAGCATATGATACTGTCTTGCTTTTGGGTTAACTTTCAAACCTGTTTTAAATTTAAGCAAGTTTTATATGTAAAAAACATAGTAAATTTGATGTTTCTGCTCAACTCTGGCATACTTGACAGTGAGAATTCAGCTTTTCCCAGCTAATTGACAGTGCTGAACTTGAAACTTTACTATGTTTTGATTTTTCAACTCCCAATAAAAAACCCACATAATAATTTTTTTATTTTTTTGCAATTATAATCTACTACTTTTTCTGCTGCTCTCCATATAATTTTCATATATTTTTTTTGATTTTTAATTGTACTTTTACATTTATTTAGCACTAAGATGTTATTCTGAACCTAACATCTTTGATGCTTCATAATAAATTCACTTATTTTCTATGTTTTAACTTTTATATCTATACTTTGAGTTTCTATTTTGCTTCTATTTACTTTATGTTTTTTTTCTTGATAAATAAAACTTTATTTGTATAATTTCTATTTAACTTTTACTTTGCTTTACCTCTGTGTTTCATTTTTTTCACACTTTTATTTATAAAACTAAACTTTTCTTTAGACAAAATCAAACAAGATCATTCCAAGAGCCAAGCCTCCAAGGGCTCTAAAGAAACTTCCCCCACTCCCAAGCATGCCAAGAAGCCTGAAAAGGAAAAGTCTCCTACCCCATCTCCTCCCACTCCATATCCTCTTACTCCATCTCCTCCCTCCTCCATACTCATCTTCCACATCCTCTTCACCTTCCCCCAAAAATTCCTCCCCCAATAAATCTGATGGTGATCTTACTGACCACTCATTTTACCACTCAGAGGCCAACTCTGAGCCCACCAAGGAGCACTGTACCAAGAAGTCAAAGGCTGCCAAGGAGCCCATCTCTTCTTCTGGTAAGAAAAAGGAGGCATCCAAGCAGGCCTTGAAGAACCCTCCCTCTTCCTCTCCTGATGGCTCTTCCCCCCTCCCTCATCTGATCCCCAAGATGAGCTGGAGGAGTACTCTAAGAAGTTCAAAGATTCTGGTCATGTGGCTTGGGATCCACTGACCATCCACAATATCTGTAATGTGGACAGAGAGTTTAAAGTCCCCAAGTGCTTCCCCTGTTTTTTCCCAATTATGTCCGTAAAGGGCGGCCCTGGCTACATAGCTAATAACTAAATTTTTAATTGTATTAATCAAAAGCGCCAAACCAAGAGCAAGCACTTTGTCTGTGAGGATAAGACTTGTGGGGCCCAGCTAAACACCAAGGGCTGGGAGCAAGTAGCTGCAGAGAAGGGGGAGTACTCTTGTGAGCCCCCCAATCATTTAATAACCTGGATGTTAAAATGGTACCTGGTCCAGGTGATCCCAACATCCTCTCACCTCCGAGCATCTGATCTGACTATTAAAGCCCTGCAGCACTTAAAACCCAACAATCTCAAGTTGGTGCCAACTCAAGAGCAGTTGGTTAAGTTAATAAACAATAAGTGTATTGCTGCCAATCCCCCCAAGGCTTTGAACGTTCTCTCGGAGCTTACACTCACCCACAAGCTCAAGCAGCTTCCAAGTGGGGAGCGCTTACTCCTCTATGACAACGGGCCTGCCGCCAAAGACTGCATAATCTGCTACTCAACTCAGAAGAACCTGATAGAGTTAAAAAGGGCTTGAACCTGGCTAGTTGATGGTACCTTTGCCACTTGCCCCCAGATGTTCAAGCAGCTCTGGATGATCCATGCCCAGATTGATATCCGGGTGATTCCACTTGCATTCTTTCTTCTTCCTGGGGCCACGGAGGCCATTTACACATGTGCGTTCAAAATCCTCTGCCAAGCACTTTCCCTCCTTCCTGACAATAACAATGCCAAAAAGACCCCCTACACCTGCGCCAACCCTCCTGCTGCTGACAAGGACCAGGCCACCCTGGACTTGGAGGAAAAGGTAAAGCTAAAAGCTCCTGGGCCACAGGAATGCATTATGGACTTTGAGCCTGCTCAGTTCAATGCATTTGAGCAGCTGTTTATCAGGGAGGTGCAGGGGTGCCACTTCCACTTCCACCAAGCAGTTGCTTGTAACATGCAGGCTCACGCCAAGCTTAGACAGTTGAGCTGGAGGGACACTTTGGACACCTGCAGATTTGTGCTGGCATAATTCAGTGCCTTGGCTTTTTAAAGCTAGAGCACACTACACAGGGGTTCATGGTGCTCTCAAAGGATCCTTAAATAGCAAATCACCTGGATTTCAAGCCTTTTCTCAAGTACTTTGAGCCCCAGTGGATTGGGAAGGTTGTCACGCAGAGGCAAGGTAAGGCCTGCACCAAGGCCAGCTGGAACATGTACCAGGCAGCCGTCAACGGGGAGCTGGAGACCACTTCAGCATTAGAGGCTTATCACAAGTATCTTAAAGCCAACTTTGGGCTTCATCCAAAGTTTAATAAGCTCTTCTCTCTCCTGCAGCATGAGCAAGAGAAAACAATCTTTAAGCTTGAGCGCTCTCCAACCGCATCCCCCCACCAAGCCAACCACCCGCTGTACCTTCTTCACCAAGGCCATCCAGGGTGCAGTCAAATGCAAGTATAAGGCCTCTGAGATTAAGCAGCAGCTTGAGCTTATTGCCACTGTCCTCCTGGAAGGGTCTAAAATGAAACAGGGAAAGAAGGATGAGGAATAAACTTGCTTGCTCAGTTATATGATTTTTGCTTTTAACTTTTTAACTTTAATTTTTACTTAATAGCTTTGTTTTATTGCCTTTTATTTTAATTTTTAAGTTTTTAATTTAATTAGATAGCAGTGATTATTCTATGTATGCATAGTAAGTTTGAGATAAATATTTATAGTTGAAAGTAAGTGAAATATCTTAATTTTATTTAATTTCCTAATAAAACATATGATATTCACAGTTGTACTTATATGAACCATATCAAATAAGTTTTAATATTTCTTCATATTTTGCGTGACTTTAGTTGTTGTGTTTGTGTTTACTTTTGGCTCATTGGAAAATTAATTTTTTATGGTAATAAAAAATTATTTTTATAATGAAGAGTGTGAATTACATAGTAAAATGAGAAATAATTGTATATTTCTCTTTACTCACATTAATTAAAATTACAATTTCATTGCATTTTTTAGCTCTCTGGGGTCACTTCAGTATACCATAGCTGTAAAGCTTAATTTTTTATATTAAAAGTTTTCAGTACATCAAGATCTGTTAATTAAAAAAGTGTCAATTTTCAGTTGTCAATCAGGGCAAAAGCTGAATTCTCACTTTACTATAGTGTCAACTACCCAGGAGTTGAGTTTAAGGGAGTCAATCACCAGGGAGTCAAACTTAACACAGTTGCCAGCTCACTTCCATATTTGGAAGGTTCTCAAAACCATTTCACACAAATTAGGATCCATGAAAATGAATAAAATGCCTCTGTTCCTAAATTGGATAGCTGTTGATTGGCTGTAAAACTGTTATACTTCTATTTTAGGCTGCTCATACTAAACATCTTGTGCAACTTCATTTTGTTTTGTGCTTGTTGAATCTTGCTTCTAGATTGCCAAAATTTTGTTTCATTTTAGTCCTTCTGTTGGTGCCTCATATGAATCCTGATTGGATTCTAATATACTCCAGAAAAGCATCCATTCATCTCACTTGTTGCGTCATTTCATTTGTGGTTTAAATCATGCTGCTTGATGTTTGATATAATTTTGTATAACAGGCTAGTGAATTTTTTGTTTGACAGTTCATTTATTAACCAAAAATATTTGAATTAATCAAATCCTGAATCTTGCGCAACTTGAATTTTGTTCAAATCTGAAATCATTTTGTTTGAATCTGAGGTATTTTTAGTTGTTGCCATAAATTTCTAAAACTATTGTATGTTATTTCAGGGGAAAAAATCAAATTGCAGAAATCAAAGTGCAGTAGGCTCCTGGTTTTTCTTTTGAAGGCTTTTATTTTGAATTTTCTTCTTTCCACCTCTCATTCCTCCTAAATATTTTTTAAGTTTTTTGGCCCCTTGGCTGCACCAGGGGCCAAAAACTTTTAAAAAATTTGTGTTGTCAAGAGGGTGGATCATATAAAATCTGATACCAATTAGAAAAACTTTCTCTTTCTGTCAGGGAACCAACCCTGATTGGCTGGCTTGCTAGTGTTTGGGAACTGGTGGGTTGCAGACTGGGTGGGCAGAGCCCACCAGAGGATTGGTGCTAACTTAATGAGGTAGGACATTGACTTGCCCACCCATAACCACAGACCGGCGGCTGGGACAATAGTATCTATTACTCCTGTGAGAGCAATATATACAATTCCAAAAATCTTGTTGGTATGGTCCAGTGTGAGCTTGGCAGCGGTGGTAGGCATTGGTTTGGGGGTGATAGGTGATTCCATGTCCATTTGGTAGGCGGGAAGGAAGTTGTATTTATCTCTGAACAGGCAGGGTTTGGTAACGTACCAAGGGCCTTCTTGGTTATATCTGATTAACTTGGTAGTTCTGGCCAAGGATCCTGGGCTAGTATGTTGTTAGCGGTGTAGTCCTTGTACTCAGGCTTTAAGGGGTACTCTGTGAAATGGAAAGGACTAAAGGGGGCACCTGGTGGGTGGTACATAGCTGGCAGGGGGGCAGACAATCTTGGGGTTAACTGGAAGATGGTAAGAATAAAATACAGCAATAGTTGGGGAAACCAATATCTCATAACCTTTATTTAAAAATGACAATGGGGGTTGATCTCAGCCTGGCAGGTATTTATACCACGCTGCCAGGCTTCACTACCTGGTCAGGTTTTCTGGGCTCAGGCGGGTTGGCATCAGGTGCCTCAGATGGCAGTGTAGCGCTTGGCACTGGCGGTTTGCCACTGGCCGCTTTGGGGTGAGAAGACTTCAAATCATTTTATTTATTGATTCAGGTATTGGGTGCCTATTTGGGTTCAGTGCCTTCCCTGGGACTCTGGGAGAGTTTGGAATAACTTTCAGGGAGAAATTTGTCTATTTCACTGGGCAAACCGCCAGTGTCAGGCGTTGACACCTCAGGGAATTTCCTGGCATCTTGCACTGGCGGTTTGCTTGCAGAATCCTGCAGGGCAGCTAAGGGTTTGGGTCCTGGCGGGCTGGCAGCAACTTCATCAATTAGTAGTGGATTATTGCGTTCCCAGCCTATGAGTCTGGCGGTCCGCAAAGGGTTTTGTCCAGGGTTTGACTCCAATTCTGTATTTTGAGATTTAGGAGAATCCAAATTGTCATTCCTAACACTTTCTTTCTTCTCTTCTTTTCTTTTCTCTTCTACTTTTCTTTTATCCCTTTCTTTTCTATTCTCTTCTATCTCCTTTCTTATCCTCAATTATCTTATTTTATCCTCTCTCCATTCTTACCCTCAATTATCTTCTAGTATATCTTTTTACTATGTGTATTAGAGTAAAATAAGATGTATAAGATGTTTCTCTTTAATATACAACTTTGAACTATCTATATCATCTTTTGGTGAAAGTACAGTGTTTTTAACATAAAAATATTCAACTCTTCATTTTATGATATGTTAGTGGCAGATTCTTGATATCTTTGAATATTGTGACTTATTATAAATAAGATATATGTCTATATCTTTTATTAAGTATAGAATCATATAGTATAGCTTTAATAAAAAAGTAATGTACTTTATATTATTTTAATGATAGTCCTCTATAATTTTTATCATTAAAATAGGATCACTAATAAGCCAAAATACCTAAAATAATATGCTTGTACCTTGCAGGAAAAATCCTTTATTTTACTTATAATGAAGTATTTTAGCTTTACATAAGCTGAAAATGAAAATATTTTTTATATTAAAGCTATAGTTTATAAAGCAGTTTTTGTGTAGTTTCATATTTTATATTCAATTAAGTACAATTACATATAAATTATAGCTTAATTTTTCTTTTGAAACCAAAATAAACTTTCTTTAAAAACAGCTAATTTAAGAATATTTTATTATCTAGCATATACTTTTTATTGCAGAAATAAATTTCTTGGAGTCTCTTTAGTCTAGAATAGATTTAAAATATTTAATGTTATATTAAGAACTGTATTTTATTTGGCTTCAAAATCAACCTCTGGAAAATTAATTTCTGCACTTTGATCTTTGATATTTTTGATTTTTGCACCCTACATAGTGTTTCAATTTTTGCACTTATGACTCAGGAACTTTGACCTAAGGAACTTGCCCAAACCTTTGGACATAGGAAATCATCCCCAGGAAGTTGCAGAGCTTGGACTTGTCCTTGGATGGCAGCATCTTGCAGATGGCTTGAATCTTCTGGTTGTCAGATTTGATGCTATCTTTTGACACCACATGCCTTAGGAATGGTAGCTGTTTGCAGAAAGACTGACATTTATATGGTTTGACCAACATTTTGTGCTGTGTCAAGGTCTTGAAGACTGCCTCTAAGTCCCTATGAGGTTGTTCTACTGATGGGCTATACACAATTATGTTGTCTAGATATACCAGTGTATGCTTGCCAATGTGGGGTGCAAAGACCTCATTCATGAAGTAACAAAGGTTGATGATGCATTCATCATCCCTGTCACGGCCCATATCAGAGTCCAGCTGGGCTCCCACAGGGAAAGCAGGCTGGGCCTGGAAGGCCGTGTACACAGTAGGCGCAATTTGGACCAGGTAGTTGACTGCAGTAGCTAGGGGACACCAACTCCCAGCATGGGGCACAGCCCGGTTGACCAGCCCCAATACTGTGATGTAGACTAACCCCAACTTACTGAAGTCCTGGGCAGGAGGCGCGTTGGGTAAGGGGGGAGCAGTAGGAATCTCTTTCATAGCATGCAGGAAGGTCTCTTTAGCACAACCAGGAGGGAGATCCAGATGATGGGGGTGGAAATACTCCAAGTCAAGAGTGCAGGGTGGATTGACTGAGGTAGTAGGAGTATAGCCAGGAGGGTATGGAAAGGCAAGTTTATATTGAGTTGTGGATTCTCAAATAGATGCAAAGAGAATAATTAAATTTGAGCAAAAATATATAATTCCTGCAATAAGATAATGATTTCTGGGCATAAACTTGTTTTATTAATATGTCAACAGTGAGGAGGGCTTCTCCTCCTCACTACTTATACTTAATGATAATTTTATGGCCTTTTGTGCCACCAGAGAACTGATGGCATCAATTTCAGTTAAACTTACAATTTTGACTGGGATTTGCGTACTTGGGCTTGGGGGTTGATTCTCTTTGGTTGGTATAACAGGAAAATTTCTTGGGCTGCAGCAAGCCAAGATGCCACTGTTATTAATAGAACCTGCAAGCAATCAAGTGTTCAATTGCGCAATCAAACAATTGCACTCCTAATGTCCTGTTTCCCAATAATTAAGATGGCCAAAATTGTTAATGGAATCAAAGCCAGGGATTCAAGGCTTGTGTGACTCTCAAATCCTGGGCCATTTGTTAATTGAAAGGGGGGTTTCTTGCTCTGAGAAAAAATTTATGAGGGTTTCCAGGCCACAGATAGTTTTGACTCTAAGAAGGCCAGCTGGATGTCCAGGGCTTTCTGGGCCCTGAAAATCCTAAGGTTGAGTACAACACACTTGTAGGACCATTAATTGGTACATGAGACTGTTTTGGGTATGTCTTCTTCTTTGATTTGGATTTTATTGTAGCTTGCTGTTAGGTCAATCTTTGAGAAGATGGTTGCCCCGCCCAATGCATCAAAGAAATTGTCAATGAGTGGGAGCAAGTAACAATTCTTGATGGTAACCTTATTCAGTGCTTGATAGTCAGTAACAAGTCTAAGGGTTCTGTCCTTCTTTGCCACAAATAACACGGCAGAGCCAAAATGAGATTTTGAGGGGTGGATAAGTCATTTTTTTAATGCTTTCTTGGGGTATGCACACAGTGTGTCATCTTCATTTGGGGTAAGGCAATATATGGGCTGCGCCTTAGGTACTTCTCCTTTGAGTTGGATGGCGTGCTGTATATGCTTTTCTGGAACTAACCCTGGTAACGCTTTATTGAAGATTTCAGGATGACAGTACACAATTTCCTGGTCTTGGGGGGTAGTTGTGTCCTGGTGATCCTTAAAGTGTATGAACTTTTATTGGTAGGAGTCCCAATCAATTCCTTTGAGGTTGTCTTTCTCTTCAAGAGTCTCTGTGATACATATAAAGACATGATCTTGTAGGAGTTGGTCCACTGAATCAGGGTAGATCTGGTGGTTGACGCCTTCACGCTTAATGGTCAACACTGAGGTTGCTCAGTCTATATGAGCATTGTTGTTTTGTAACCAATCTAACCCCAGTACAATGTCAAACTTTGGGAAGTTGATGATGGGACCTTGGATGGTGGAGTGTAGGTTCTTGAGCATGACAGAGAAGGGGGCGGTTTCCCTTGTCACAGCAATGTGATGTTCATTAGCCAGGACCACGTTTTTAATTTGCAAAGGATTAGTGGCTAGCTTGAGCTTGTCTACAAAGCTGCTGTTGACTAGGGTTCAATCTGAGCTTGAGTCCAGGAGTGCCAAGCCTGTGTAACTGCAAAAAAACAGAAAGGATAGGACACCAGTTTTTGGGATGTCTGGCAATGGTGTAGAGCACTGGGTCCTCCAAGGGTGCTTGGATTATTGGGCATTGATCCACGTACTTGGGTTGGTACTCATCATTAGGTGAGTTGGGAGCTGTGTGGGGAGAGCCTGGCTCACTTAATGCTCTCCCTGGGCTTTTCCCTTGTCTTGATTTTCTTGCGTGGTGGTGATACAAAAATGAGTACAATTTGACTGGTCATTGTTCCCACTTCTATGTCAATTTGAACTTGTGGGTTTATGGTTGGTGTTATTCCCGTTGTTTCCGGGGGGGGGTCAAGTGGAGCGCCTGCCTGTGTGGGAGTCCTTGGGTCTCTCTTGTTTTCAAGTTTGTGCCTTATAAAGGGCGTTGGAGGTTTGTTCTGCTTTCTCTGCTTTGCAGTACAGGCTTTGTATGTTGGTTACTTGGTCCAGGTTCATGTGTCTCATCACATGCAACTTGAGGGCTTCATAGTACATGAGATGTGTGGCTGGGGTGTCAAATGCCATGTCAGAGGGTGCGTGTAGTTGGAGTTCTTTGTAGGCATGGGTGAGTTCCTTCACAGTGCCCTTCTGGGTTAGGTTCTTTACTTGGCGTACAATCATGAGTGTGGTGTCCTTAAGCACAAATCTTGCCAAGAAGTCTTGTTTGAAGGTATCCCAGTCCTTTTCAGTGTGTTCTTCATGCCACTTGTTGCACCAGGTGCCAGCGTCATGAGTCAATTGGATGGGGATTTTTGAAATCCAAAATTGTTGTGGGCATTCCATTTGGGCCAGCTTGCTTTGGGAAGACTGGATCCATGCTGCTGCGTTATTGTTTTTGGCTCCAGCAAAAGGTTCCAAGGCAGCGCTTCAAAGTCTCTGGGCTACGCAGGCAGGCATGATACTTTTGTGAGTTGCTCAAGGAATGGCAGCAGGCGTTTGGAAAAAACCTTGTGCATATAGGGCGTTGAAGGCAGGGAGCAGTATCACTGTATTATGATACAGGAAAAAGCCATCAGATATTTCAGTACCAGGTGTATATGGGGTCCAGTCTAGCAGGAGGCCAGACATGATTCTATTGAGGATTTGTTGGTTGTGGCAAGTACAGGCAGTAGGCAGAATTTTGCAAGATAAGGTAGGATGGAGAACCTACCTGTGCTACCAATGTTGTAACAATGCTGTTTTAGCAGAGTTACAAGGGGAAAATATTTAGAAACTAAATAATTATCTTTATTTAGAGATAGGAATTATATAGTTGTGCTGAATCATCTTAAGAGGAACATTATTACAGTAGTTTTAGAAGCTATGGCAACAACCAAAAATATCTCAGATTTAAACAAAATGATTTCAGATTTGCACAAAATCCAAGTTGCGCAAGATTCAGGATTCAATTAATTTAAATATTTTTGGTTAATAAAGGAACTGTAAAAAAAAACAAAATTTCACTAGCCCATCATACAAAAAATTATATCAAACATCAAGCGGTGTAGTTCAAATCACAAACAAAATGAACTGGCGCAACAAGTGAAATGGATGGATGCTATTCCAGAGTATATTAGAATCCAAGCAGGATTCATATGAGGCACTAACAGAAGGACTAAAATCAAAAAAAAAATTGGGCAATCTAGATGCAAGATTCAACAAGCACAAAACAAAATGAAGCCACACAGAATGTGTAGTATGAGCAGCCTAAAATAGAAGTATAACAGTTTTAAAGCCAATCAACAGCTATCCAATTTAGGGACAGAGGCATTTTATTCATTTTTATGGATCCTGATTTGTGTAAAATAATTTTGAGAACATTCCAAATATGGACTCAAGATTATAATAAAAATAAATCATTAAATTTTAAAATTTCTACTTTTAGTGATTTTATCCTAGGTTTTTTTTTCAATATGGTTTATAACAGCAACATCTTCAACGGCAACAGCAGCCAAGACAGCAGCAGCCAAGCCAGCTTTGATGGAGGAAAGATTCAGGGCGTGAAGGCACCTGTTTATACCCAAGCCTTTGAGGCGGGTAACAAGGAAGCTGACCTGTACCTGACCACCAACCCCTATGGCTTTGACTTGTTCAGTAGTCACACAGCGTCTAGCTCTACCCCTGCTCCTGTACCCACCCCCACACAAGCTAACTGCCAACCAATCAATCAGGATGGCAACCTCAATCCAGAAAAAATTGCTGCCGCCACCCAACCTGCCCCCCCATACAGGCAATTAGGCTTCAGCTCCCCCAGCCCAGTGCCACAAAACACATAATAATTACTGCCCAAATTCTCCAAGAAATTGTGGCACTGAACCTGCAGCGTCTATCATGGGACCAGATTGCTGACCAATTGAAATTTACCTAAGACACCATAATACAGGAATTCAATAACTTAATGAATAAGGGGAATCTGATTGGGAAGCCCAAGAAGCCAAAGAAGGCCCCCAAGTCACAGATAACTGAGGCCTACTCAATAATACTTGACCTCCTCCAGCAGGACCCAAGCTTCCCCTAACCCAGGTCTGCAAGCAGCTTGCACACCATAACATATGGGTCTCCAAGTACATGGTGCAGCTCTGGATGCACGGAAAGGTGACTTCCATACAGGTTCTTACAAATTTTGCCAGTAACCAATGGGATGGCGCTGAGGATTCCTTGTATGATATTGACATTGAGTCAACCCTGGTCCGATGCCTGACAAGTTTGTCAGATGACATCATTTTCATCTCTTGCTATAAGCTATCCATAGCTTTTGACAATTTTGGCTCCCAAGGAAGAGCCACTGCCAAGAATAGAAGGAAGAAGGTCACAAAGGGGACGTTTATTGGTGCATTTCTGGCTGTTTCAGCTAAGGGGTTTGTCTACTATTGGACAAACCCAGATTTATCAATGGCTACAAGTACAGCCACATCCTTGGTGGATTACTTAACTCCTGGGATGGCTCTAATTCAAGACACAGGTTCTCTTGAGCCACCAGATGGAGGATAGCTTCACTGCCCTCAAGGCCATCCAGGAACTTGGGCACCAGGCCTCAGTATACCCTGCCAGCCACGCAGACATCCATAAGGCTGATGTTATCTTCTTTAACATTGGATCCACACTACAGGAGCGCTGCCCTCAGGCTTTCAACAACCTTTATCTTGGTGTCCTTGATCACAATTCTCTCTTTGGCCGCCAATTGGTGGCTGACTTATTTGCGCAAATGGTTTTCCATGTGAACATGGGCAACCAATCCCATAAGGATAAGTGCCTCCTACCCCGTGCCACAGCCACATACCAGCCAATCAAGCCAATGTCAGACAAGGAATATGACAAGCATTATATAGCAGCTATTTTGCGCAATCCTCCTACCCTTACTCCTGCCACCACTACCCCCATCTTCTAGCCCCACCCACCCAATCCCAGACCCCCCAGGCCAGCACTGCCTCTATGTCTTCCTTCCTGCACCATTCTGCCTACTAGGCATCACTCTTTCCTGCCCCAATAAGCCCCCTGTTGCCAAACATTTTCTATTTAGATTATCTTTATTTTGAATTTCAATTGTTCATGTCCTCTTTGTTTATAGTTGGTTTTATTGCTTATGTTCAGCTTATTTCTATAAAATCATATATTTACTATGCCATGTACTAAATGCAGAACACAGTTATTTTTAGCACTTTTCATAACCCCTTGTGAAAATATTAAAAAAAATTTGGTGATTAACTAAATTTGAATTAGAAAATTATAGGTTACTTGTATTTAGATAAAGTTGTTACTGATACAAATTCAAAACCTTAATGCTAAACTTTAAGCCAATCAGGAGCCAAGTGATAAAGTGATTGTTATGACATAAAGGGTCATTCAATAATTCTTTGATGTGTGTATGCTAATTAATATGATTGGCTGGATGTTTTGCCATTGTGCATCATTGCCGCTGTGGCAATTTGTTGGTGAACTAGTGCCTAATTATATTAAATAGTGCACATACACCAAAGAATTATTGAATAGCCTTTTATGTCACAACAATCACTTTATCACTTGGCTCCTGATTAGCTTAAAGTTTATCATTAATGTTTTGAATTTGGATCAGTAACAACTTAATATTAATATAATTAACCTATAATTTTCTAATTCAAATTTAGCTGATCACCAAATTATTGTTAATATTTTCATAAGGGGCTGTGTTTGGGTACTAAAAATAATATGGCAATTAAAGAAACAATGCCAACACAAAGAAAACAACACATATTGAGATGAGCATAAAACATATACACAATGGGTAAAAAATGGGATATTGGAGTAATGTGAAAACAAACAAGGATAAACAATGAGGCAAAAATATCAGAATAACACAGATTTTATTGGGGTGAAAGCTATAAAAACATATGAAATGGTTAGTAAAAAAATCAAATGAGAGAACTTGAAAAACTACTCAAAGACCTCAACTCAGTGATTGCCAAAATTAAAGATATTGACCACAAGTTCAAGGCAAAAAAGGACCCCCTGTCTTTACAAGGGACAAAATTGAAAAGGTGTCCACCAAGTTACTTATGGCCAAGATGCCAGAAACCCCCAAAATATCAATTGAGTATCTTCTTAAAGTTCAAAAAACTGTAGTTGAGGGCCTCTGGTTCAAGTCATTTGCCCTCTCTGTGCTGTCCGTCTGGGTCAACAATCCTGAGATGTATGCATATCTCAAGCCAGCCAGCCAGCCAAGCAAGCAAGAACCAAGGATACAGAATTGCCTGCCCAACTGCTTGCACCAAGAATTTCCAAGCCTGCCAAAGCAGCTGGCAAAGAGAAAACACAGGAAGGTAACCTAAAAAATAAAATTAGTAAATTTTTCTAAGTACTTATCTTTTTTTTATTAAAACGTAGACAATGAACTCTGCCGGGTTCTGGTTCCTTTTTTCCCGCCCACCTTCTATTCAAATTATGCCACTCACATGGCCAAACAGCTCTTTCTGTCCACCCTGTCTTGCAGGAGCTTGAAGACTGCATCCACAGGCCTTTTCAATGTTGCAGGAGGCATTGGCTGAGCTTACGCATTCTGAGGGGCATCTGAGTGGGCAGTTACTGCCTACAAGGATGTCCAAATGGTCTTCCTTGACCCAGTGGTCCTCAGTGAAGTTTACTGTGTAAACTCCATTGAGCTTGTTTGGGACGTCCTGGAGACGCTCCCATTCAAGAATGTACCAGAGATGGGCCGGGCCCATGCGGCTTCTTGCTTCTGCTTTCCGGTAGAGCATGCACTCTCTTACCTGCTGGAGAACTTCAGGTGCGCAGTAAAAAAACTAGCTATTGCAGATGCAACAGCTGTGAAGAAGACTAAAATCCTCCTTGCTGACTTTGGGCTGGCCTGGAGTGCCAACAAGACAGGTTTCCCAGCAGCTATGGAGCTGACCTTTGCCAAAACCAAGCACAAGAAGAAGATTAGCACTGTATACAACAAATTGTGCAAGTTTACAGAAGCCTTTGCTGGACAAAGGCTTCACCTTGTTGTTTACCTTGGGTATCTTTTCCTCTCCAGGATGAGTGCCAGTGTAGAGGACCTAGACGGGGTCCTTCTTGGGGTTGAAGAGGCCAGGCTCTCACTGGACGGGAAGAAGATCCCCCCTGGGTATGACTCGGTGGAGCACGTCATCCAGGACGCCCTGGTCCTAGTTGGCATCTTTGGGTTTGCAGCCCCGCCAGAAAAGCTGCTCCTCCATTCCCACCTCACCATCCTTCCTTTTACCAGCAGGCGCAAATACTTTAATAAGGGTGTATCCACTGTCCACAGTGTGGCGGTGGAGGTTGTGCACCACCTCCATTGTGGGGTGGGTACATACTGCTGAACCCATTATAGGCACACTTAATTTTATCTCTATATCAATAAATATATTTATACTCTACTATATTTTTATATTATAAATAATTTTTAAAATAATATTTTAGCAAACAAGATTTGCAAAATATATTGCGGAAATGGGTTTCATAAAAGCATAAAATAATACGTTAATAAAATAAATTCTAACTTGTACATTTTACGTTTAATTTTTTTAAAACTATTTTTATATTTATTTGATCAAAGTGATTTAAATCTATTTGCGTAATCCAGTATCAAGTGTTTGGGATAACCTCAGATGGCATAATAAAATAATATAAAATAAAATAAATAAATTACTAACATCCATTGATGGTCCTGCTGAATGTGATTGCGGGCTTGGAAACATCTAAATATAAAATGATAATTAATAAATCTTGAATAGTAATTTAGAGAATGTAAAAAAGTTGGACACACTAAGCCTTTAATTAATTGGCTGTTTGACAAGGCACGCTGGGATGAATGAATCAGCGTGGCCATAGAATTTGGCCATGGTCTCAGCTAGGAGGGTGTGGATCCCAGCCTGCAGCAAATTAAACAGGTCCTCAGTCACAGTTGGGGTTCCTTGCTTGACGGCTTGCTTGAGCCACCCAAAGACTTCCTTGATGAGATTTAGGAAGGACAAATAGGCAGGGAGGAAGAAAAGGTGCAAATTTGCCATGGCCAATTGCTGGGGGCTCACTGTGTGTGACAGAAATTACTGGATAATATGAAGCTGTTTCTAAGTGATGGGGAATTACCACCCAAATCCATATAGAATTGATGATTAACCACCAACGCAGCTTCAGATATTTTTTGTGAAATTTCCAATTGTAACTCCAGAATTAAGTAGAACAATTAGTCCTAACCAAAGTAGTCCAAGATAAATGACCTGGGAAAGCATCAATGTATCTTCAGCGTAAAATTCTGGGCATTGGGAATTAACACAATTTTCAGTTTCAAGAATGGGGGGAGGAGCTGCAAAATTGGCTGGCATGAAATTAACATTGGGAGGCGCCAACAAAAAAGTTCCTGTTGCAGGGCCCCATCTTCCAGAAATGATTTGGTTCAGAATCAGATTGTATAGAATATACTGCAACAACCAAATCACAGGATGCATTTTTTTAAAATCAAAATTAGAACTTGGGATAAATGATTTTTATTGAGTAAATTTAGGAGGACTCAACTCTTAGAGTCAAAACAGGGAAAATTATTCAATATATATCAAAAAAAAAGCAACTAAGCAATACCACCTGAATCTTGACCTCCTATTCCTTCCACATTGTTTAGCAAGTACCTGGTCCAGGTTGCAAAGAACCCTTGAATGACCAGTTTCTGACAATCCTGCCAATTAACAAGCTCATATCAGGTGACCCTCAAATTACATCAATTTATCAACGTCAGTTTGAAAGGGGGAGCTGGTTTCAGCTGGCAGACTGGAGCAGCTGTGACCCATTTACAATTGACTGTTTGGTTCAAAAACTTTAACTTGGTTAATTTTGATACAGGTTTCCTGGCTTTCCGAGCCTTCTTACTTGGACAGGCAATACCTGGCATTATGAAACCTACTGTGACACTGTGATGCTGGTGTCAATCATTGAGAATTCCTCAAGAATATCAGCCACCTTATGCAGACCAACATTGTCCAGCACAATTACGTTGGTGAAGCCTGGGCTTGTGTGCCTCAGGTGCTCCTGGACCATGCAGAGAAATGATAGGAAGGTCCAGCTATTGTGAGATCCCAATATCATTTGGTACAGCTCAATCCCCTTTGGATCAAGGAGAGCCACCATTGAATAGGCTGTGGTGCAGACTTCAGAACTCCAAGCCATCCCATCATTGGAGCCTTTTGGGACATACCCATACCCATTGTGCATTGACGAGGCAAAAGCTGATTTTTCAATGTAGCAGAATTTGACTGTCCCCTTGACTTTGAGGGCAGTGTACACCTCAGCGTATTTTTTCCAAGTCTTGATGTTGGTTGGGCTGTTTCTATTATAGGGAGATACCCCAAGCTTTTTCCAGGAAAAGCACATTCCCTTCACATGATGTAAGTAAAAGGAAATTGAAGCCTCAATCCCAAAAGTAGATTTAACCATGGACTCAATATTTGCCAGTTCAAGATGGCAGCCCCGGGTTATCCACTAGTGGATTGCCCATTTGTGCTCCTTGGTGAGCATGATGAAAATGCGCAAAGATTTCTCCGCGGCAAGGACTTGGCCAGTATTGATGAACTTGTTGAAGGTCTTGCTGGAGTACTTGGGATACACTCCAACAATGGCCACAGCCGCCTTGAAGTCACCAGATTCACACATTAGCTTAAGCAGAATTATGTGTTTGATGTTGGGGATGCGCTTCTGGGTGGGCTTTTTAGCAGTGGGGATTGGCTTGTTGGCATTGGGCACAACACAGGGCATGGATACCTTGTTGTAAAAGGCTGCAAAATTTTTGAGCACTAACTGTCCCTCATCAGTTCTGAAGAACTCAGGCTCCTTGTCCTCTTCCTGATTGCCATCACTGACGTAGGGCTTGTAGCTAGTATCAAGTACAGGCTTCACCTTCTCCAGCATGGCTGACGGGACCAACTCTTTCAAATACACAACATAAAACACATACAAAGTAAGTTCTATCTCCTTGTTTCTAAATTTCTTGGTGAAGGTAGCCTTGGTGGGCTTCTGGGTCAGCTTGGGGACCCAAGGGTTTATGCTCTGCACCCTAGCAGCTTGTTCTCCTCAAACCGGCTGTGTCAGTGCAGCGTCACTATCAAACTCTCCTCTCCTGTCTCCTTCCCAAGATGGCATTTGTGTTGCACTAACTCTGTTCTCTGACCTGCGGGGGCAACCACAACCGCGGCGCACAACAGGTGCAATGATACTCTATTGCTGTGTTCCTTCCATTTTATAATTTAATAAAATAATAAACAAAATTCAATTAAGTTACTCCCTAATTTTTTGATTTTATCTGAATATGGATATTCAATTAATATTTTTTCCCACCCAATATCCCAATTATAGTTTTTTATTTCTTAATTAGTTGTTTCTGGTTTTACAACGTCCATTTTTGAATATACAAAATAATTTCCACCCATTTCCCCATATTTTACGCCAAATTAAGCACCCAACACAATATTTTTAAAATTTATTTTTCAGATCTTGTGTCTTATTTTAGATACCTTGGTATCATTCTTGATTAAAATCTATTGCACACACTGAGTGAGTTATTTAGTTTACATAGTGATTTGGTATTGTGTTTTGTTTTTGGGTTGAGTTTTGACTCACCTTGCTTGGGTGTACTTTTTTACCAATTCACATAGTAAACATATGTACACCAAAAGTCAACTCACACCATTTTGTTTGTGAATCAATGTATTTTGGATTGTATTTTGAATAGTTTTGCTTTGCATGTGAGCCCTTTGTTGCTGTGTTGACTCATTTTGCCCATTACTCCAATAAATCCTGTTAACAGAGTGTATATTTTAACCTGGCATTTGGATTTTGCTTAAATCTGAAATCATTTTGTTTAAATCTGAGATATTTTTGGTTGTTGCCATAGCTTCTAAAACTACTGTATGTAGATCACTCAATTAGATTGTGAAGGAGGGAGGCTTGTTCCCAGTAAAGGTTCAGGCGCCAAATTGAGTCATTCACTGTATAAGATCATTGTTTGTTCATGTTGTCAATTTTGGGAATTTGAGTCAACTTCCTTGTTTGGCTTCTGGCCACTGGGAAGTCAGATTGCAGGTCTCAAACCCACTTAGTCAGAACCTTGTTGGAGGGTCAACCCTGCTGTTTTGACACAGGCTAAAATCCTGTTGGACTTGAGGTGAGTTTTAAAAAGAATACTAAACTTAAGATTTTTGGTTTAAGATGACTGGGATGACAGCAGATATTGAAAGACAGTGAATAATAAATTATTAAATATTGATCCTGCTCTAGAAAGTGTTGGAGTGACCAAAGAGGTTTAAAAATAATGATCCTTAATAGTAGCAAAGTAAGAAGATGAATTCTGACAACTGTCAAAGGTGGTTTATAAGAGATCCCACAAGGAATGGCATATTAGAGTCTAGTGCTTGGATCAGGAGTACTACTATCAAGTGGCTCTGCAGTGTGGAGGGTAGAAATAGGACATCTATTTTCTACCTGTAAGGGTTTATATTAATCTGCTTTATTTATTGGAAGAATAAGTCTTTATAAAGGTTTTTGGAAACCCTCTTCACAGGATAACATCTGGAATTTTTAACTCTTACTTGGCCAGTCTATATCTTTCCAAAAATTCCAGTTTAACCCCCAGAGCTAGGCTTTCATTCTGTGGAGACATGAGATTTACAGTTATCAGAGAATCTCTTATTCCCTGGATTATTCCAAACTGATAGCAAAACTCTGATGGAGGTTTGGCCTTTCTTATTTGGAGAAAATTTCAATCTATTGTCAATATATACTTCTGGGAAGTATATAAAACAAACTAAAGAGGAAAGTTACCAAGAGAATGATAATTTATTGATATGATTTTTGGGGATTATATAGTATCATGGGAAGCCACATGCTGTCCATACATGTAATGGTAGTCATGGGGCTTGTCCAGGTAATGTGCCATTTAGGACTCAAAAGGGTTGATCACCATATAAAATGGGCATCTGATAAGTGTGCCACCAACTTAATTATTAATAGGAGAATGACTCAGTGAATTACTTCCCCAAGAGAGAGTAATCATAGATGTTGCAACACCATTGTTGATTTCAGTAGGCTGATTTTGTTCTTTTTTATTAGAATATTCCAAGACAGAGTTAGGGTGTATATTTATCTATTATATATTTATCCAACCAATAAGTAGTTAGTCTTAGACCAGGATCATTATTTGGAATAATAAAGTTATTATTAGATTCCTCTAACTAATCCAAATATATCTGTAGAATTATTTCCTTGATTCTGTCAAGCTTGATGGATGTGATGCTGTCTAGGCGTTGTTGACCTAATCAGGTAGAGAAGATGATGAGCCAGTTGACCCATAGTACAAAGAATTCTTGGCAGATAGATTCATATAGATATAATTAGTATATAAAGTGCCTGTATAGATAAAGTGATATTTTTAAAGAATTTTTGAAAGGCTGAGGGCTGGCTCATACTTGCATAAGCCTATTTCTGATTTGGGGATGCTATCATTGGCGGTTCAAGCCTTGTTTTTGGATAAAGTATGTGCTTGAAGAGAGAAACCAGATATTTAATTTAATTAAATTAAATTATTATAATATTAGGAAAATAAAGATTCAAGACAATATGAATTTTCATCTTTGAAATAATGGCAAATTGTTGATAAATCATAGAAGATAATAATTGCTTCAAGTACAATGCATGTATAATTCCAAACAGGTTAGAAATCAGGGTTTATAGGGCCTGTTGGGAATTTTGACCAAGCAATGATGCTAATTATGACAGAGCTCACGGATTTGGATTGCTACAGCCAGATCCATAAATTAACAGTATAAAATACAATGATGCTAATTATGACAGAGCTTGCAGATATGAATTGCAGCTACCAAATACAGTAGTTTTAAAAGCTATGGCAACAAGCAAAAATATCTCAGATTTAAACAAAATGATTTCAGATTTAAACAAAATCCAAGTTGCGCAAGATTCAGGATTCAATTAATTTAAATATTTTTGGTTAATAAATAAACTGTTAAACCAAAAAAAATTCACTAACCCATCATACAAAATTAGAGCAAACATCAAGCAGTGTAGTTCAAACCACAAACAAAATGAACTAGAGCAACAAGTGAGATGGATGGATGCTATTCCAGAGTATATTAGAATCCAAGCAGGATTCATATGAAGCACTGACAGAAAAACTAAAACAAAACAAAACAAAACTTGAGCAATCTAGAAACAAGATTACACAAGCACAAAACAAAATGAACTCACACAAGATGTGTAGTATGAGCAGCCTAAAATAGAAATATAGCAGTTTAACAGCCAATCAACAGCTATCCAATTTAGGAACAGAGGCATTTTATCCATTTTCATGGCTCCAGATTTGTATGAAAAGGTTTTGAGAACATTCCAAATATGGACTTGAGATTATAATAAAAATAAATCATTAAATTTTAAAATTTCTACTTTTAGTGATTTTATCCTAGGTTTTTTACAATGGTTTTTACAAGCAACATCTTCAACTGCACCAGCAGCCAAGCCAGCAGCAGCCAGACCAGCTTCAATAGAGGCAAGGCTCAGAACGTGGAGGCACCTGTTTACACCCAAGCCTTTGAGGCAGGTAACAAGGAAGCTGACCTGTTACTGTCCCCCGACCCATATGGCTTTGACTTTTTTGAGAGTCACTTAGCGTCTAGCTCTGCCCTTGCTCCCACACTCACCCCTGCACAAGCTGCCTGTCAACCAACCAATCAGGATGGCAACCTTGATTTGGAACAACTTCCCGCCACCACCCAACCTGCCCCCCCTCAGCCAATCAGGCTTCAGCTCCTGCCGCCCAGCACCCCAAACACAGGATAATCACTGCCCAAATTCTTCAGGAAATTGTGGCACTCAACCTGCAGGGTCTGTCCTGGGATCAGATAGCCAGCCAATTACAATTCACTCGTGCTACTGTCATGCGGGAATTCAACAACCTGATGAACAGGGGGAATCTGATTGGGATGGCCAAGAAGCCAAAGAAGGCCACAGAGTCCCAGATCAATGAGGCATACCCAATAATGCTTGACCTCCTCCAGCAGGACCCCAAGCTTCCCTTGACCCAGGTCCAGAAGCAACTTGCACACCATGGCATTTGGGTGTCTGAGGGCATGGCGCAGCTCTGGATGCACAGAAAGGTGGCTTCAATTAGGGTTCTTACAAATTTTGCTGGCAACCAATGGGATGGCGCTGAGGATTCCCCATACAACACCGCAATTGAATCAACCCTGGTCAGATGCTTGACAAGTCTAACAGATGACATCATGTTTGTCTTGTACTACAAGTTATCAATTGCATTTGATAATTTTGGTGAGCAAGGAAAAGCTGCCATCAAGAATGGAAGGAAGAAGGTCAAGAAGGGGACATTAATTGGTGCATTTCTGGCTGTTTCAGCCAAGGGTTTTATCTACTATTAAACAAACCCAGATTTTATTGATGGCTACTCATACAGCCACATCCTTGGTGGATTACTTGACTCCTGGGATGGCTCAAATTCCAAGCACTGGGTTTCCTTGAGCCACCAGATGGGTCATTATTTGTTAGATTAATCTGTTTCCTATTAACTGTGCTACTTAAAACTTTAAAATTTTGTTTTAATTTTCTTATCAATAAATTTAAAAATTACAACAATTTTATCAAAATAAATATTATTTAATCCTTATAATATAAAAACCTATATTAAATTAATCATTTTCTACTTACAGCTAAATTAAACTGTATTAAAAGCTAGTAACAATCTTATTTCATATACCATTATTTCTTGAAAGCTGATTAGTACAAAATGACATCATTCTAAAAAGAGCAACATAAAAATAAAATAAAAACTGATATGATGCTTTTTGTTGGAAACTAAATTGTTGCCTAAAATCTTAGCTTTTTTAAAAATATTTAATTTAAAACATAATAATTTTTGGATCCCTCTTTTTAAAAAGAGGGCAGATAGCTTTATTGCATATTTAATAAATAAATATTAAAATTTTTGGATTTATTTTATAAAAAAATCTAGTAAAAAGTTAAAAAAACTAAAGCTAAAATTAAAACTAAACTTTTATTGAAATTTCAGTGATCTCATTTAGCATAAGTAATTTATTCTTGAGTTAGATTTTATAGAAAGTATATTATAAGAGCTTATAAGAGAGTAAAAAGTTTTCTTTTCAAATTCTTAAGTATTTAATATTAATAAAATAGCTTTATACAACTATTTAATAAAATTAAATTTTTATACTGTATGCTGGAGATAATATGTATACAAAATTCAAACAAAAAAGAATGTATCAAAATCTTGATTTACTTAATTAAATTTTATAAAGGTTAAAATTTATTTAAACTAAATAGAAAATGATCTTAGTCATTGTATCTATAAAAATAAGATACAAATTTAATTATACAAGCAAATATTTATATGTGATTAAAAATAACATTTTTGTTTTGATAGATTTAAGATATATAAAGTTCATTTTTTAAGAACTGTTAAAGGTTATAATAAACTTAAGTTTATTTAAAAAAGGTTTTTGAGTTGGTTACTAAAAGTAAGCTAAATAATGATTTATACTTTAAATTTATTTTACTGATTAAAATATCATACTTTAGGAGTTAATTAGCATATTTTATTTCAAATAATAAATTTAAAAGCTTACATTCAAAGCCACTTCAAGATACTAAATTGGTATTGAAATATAAAGTTGCAGCACAATTCCAAAAGCTGAGATTAAGGGCTTTCTAATGATACTAGTTTGAGCAAGATTGAAGTACTATTTGCGGAAATATCAACAGTTAACCAGAATATAAAAAGGGATAAATAAACAATGATATCAGACTTCAGGGGTGATATTGATAAATTAAGTAGATCAGTTGGGGGTCAGTTGGAGATTTATGCCTGTAGTGCAAAAGCTCAGCTAACATGCTATTTAAACAGCTCAACTTTACAGAAATTTACTTTACAATTCACACCTTTACTCCTCTCTGATAACTGCACATTTATTTCCAAGAGAGAACTGCCTGAACCAAGCCAAGGAACCCAACCACTATCATTATGGAACCTATCAAGTTTGCACCTCAGATGACACCCTTCTTCTCACTGGGGGCTTCTACTAAAAGAGAAAAAATCTCTATGCTTAAACAAGCATTCCTTTTTAATGCTGGCAGTGATCTTAACAGCTTTGTTGAGCATTTCTTATTAAAAACAGAGTTTGGAAAAAGTACCTTCTTACCTGTCATACAAAATTCTAAGACAGATGATTTCCTTAACAACCTAAAGGAATTGATGTCAGAGTCCCCTGCCAAGCACCTTCCTTCCCTAAGAGCATTGGTTACATCAAGCTACAGTCTGAAAGAGCTTTGGGATTGTGGATTTAAAATGACAAAAAATGAGTATTCATATTCTAAAAAAATAAAAAATGCTAAAAAAGCATCATTAAATTCAAAAAATAAAAAAGGAAAAAATGATTCAGTAAAAAAAGAAAACATAAAAAATATTTTAAAACATATATTAAAAAATTCATTTTCAACTAGCCAATTCACTAAAAAATCCCCTGGATTGATTTATGAAGAATTACAAAAAGAGTTGAGTGAATACTCAACTAAAATAAAATACTCATTATTGAAAACAAAAAAAAATTTATGAAGATATGAAAATAAAAAACAATATTTCTATTTCACTTTCCACTTTTTATAAGCTTATTCCTAATAATATAATTAAAAGCAAAAAGAAAACTGATATGTGTAACATTTGCAACTTAAAAAAGTCATTAGAAATGAAGAAAAAGGATTTGAGTACAAAGAAGTTGCCATTGCCTAAATCTATTAAAGAAAATTTGGAATCTATTGACCTACATGAAAAGTTTTATAAGCATCAAAATAAAGAATATATTAGTGATATAAATAATCTTGATAATAATTCATGTGTTATAGTAATAGACTATAAAGAAAACTTTAAAATAGGTGGGGGTCCAATAGAGGCAAATAATTGTTTTTATGAGAAAATATCTATTTCTTTATTAGGATTTGTAATTGCTTTTAAAGAAAATGAGAAAATTAAATATGAGTATCATGACTTTTTATCTGAAATTTTATCTCATGACTCTTTGTTTTCAGGTCAGTGTTTGATAAGTCTGCTTAAAAATAATAAATTTAAGAATATTAAAAATATTAAAGTTTGGACTGATAATGGTAATCATTTAAGATCTTATGAATTATTATATTATCTTTTTAAAGAGGTACCTAAAATTATAAAAGGAACAATTAAGTTTAATAGATTTGTTGAGTGTCATGGCAAAAGTATTGTTGATGGTCATTTTGGTGTATTATCTAAAATATTTAAACAAAAGGAAAATGAGATGTATATAAAAAATATAAATGATCTCAAAATGGTTTTTGAGAGAGAGGAAGAAAGAAAGGGTCTATATGAGACACTTGTAAATAATTCAGATGTTTCCCAAAAAACCTTTTTTCACATCTATGATAGAAAATCTAGGTCTAAAAAAAGCTGACTTGAAGTCAAAGCATTTTATGTTAATCTTTCATATTTAATGAAATATGGTGAGCTGTATGTTTCACCTTTGACATTTGAGGATGTTAAGGAGTACTTCAAAATAAAATTTTGTGCAAAGTTCTGCACAGATGACAGAGAAACAAAGAGAGCTGATACTACTAAAGGATTAGTAGGACATGTTCATGAAGTTGGACGCATAGCAAAAACTTATATTTCACATAGTGTAAATAGTCTTTTAAATACAAAAACTTTTTTTCTAAAAATAACTAAGAAATTAATTATATGAGCCAAAGATAGGGCAATAGCAATTATAGCTTTGGGGCTGCTATTACTCTCCCATGCAACTCATATATTTAATTCTTGGCTTATTAAAATAGAAAAAAGGGTTTTAGCAAAAAATACAGTTAATAGAAATAAGATTTATTTCTATTATTTGTATATTTTACACTCTTAAACTTTTCTTCAGTAAACTAAGCATTATACTAATGTTCAAAAAACATAAGTTTATGACTTAAATGATACCAAAGAAGTTAAAAGGCTTTGAAATGCTTAAGCTGGCGCCTTGGCTTAATCTAACAAATAATGACCCAGATGGAGGGTAGCTCCACTGCCCTTGAGGCCATCCAGGGACGCGGGCACCAGGCCTCAGTCTACCCCGCCAGCCATGCAGATGTCCATCTGGCTGATGTTATCTTCTTTGACATTGGATCCACACTACAGGAGCGCCACCCTCAGGCTTTCAACAACCTTTATCTTGGTGTTCTTGATCACAATTCTCTCTTTGGCCGCCAATTGGTGGCTGACTTATTTGCGCAAATGGTTTTCCATGTGAACATGGGCAATCAATCCCATAAGGATAAGTACCTCCTACCCTGTGCCACAGCCACCTATCATCCAATCAAGCCAATGACAGACAAGGAATATGATGAGCATTATATGGCAACTATCACGCGCAATCCTCCTATCCTTACTCCCACCACCACTACCCCCATCTTCTAGCCCCACCCACCCAATCCCAGACTCCCCAGGCCAGCACTGCCTCTACGTCTTCCTTCCTGCGCCATTCTGCCTACTAGGCATCACTCTTTCCTGCCCCAATAAGCCCCCTGTTGCCAAACATTTTCTATTTAGATTATCTTTATTTTGAATTTCAATTGTTCATGTCCTCTTTGTTTATAGTTGGTTTTATTCTTTATGTTCAGCTTATTTCTATAAAATCATATATTTACTATGCCATGTATCTAAATCCAGAACACAGTTATTTTTAGCACTTTTCACAACCCCTTGTGAAAATATTAACAACAATTTGGTGATCAACTAAATTTGAATTAGAAAATTATAGGTTAATTGTATTTAGATAAAGTTGTTACTGATACAAATTCAAAACCTTAATGATAAACTTTAAGCCAATCAGGAGCCAAGTGATAAAGTGATTGTTGTGACATAAAGAGACATTCAATAATTCTTTGATGCATGTGCGCTAATTAATATGATTGGCTGGATGTTTTGCCATTGTACACCATTGCCACTGTGGCAAGTTGTTGATGGACTAGTTCCTAATCAGCTGCTGGGTTAGCACTAGTCCATCAACAACTTGCCACAGTGGCAATGGCGTACAATGGCAAAACATCCAGCCAATCATATTAATTAGCGCACATGCATCAAAGAATTATTGAATGTCTCTTTATGTCACAACAATCACTTTATCACTTGGCTCCTGATTGGCTTAAAGTTTATCATTAAGGTTTTGAATTTGTATCAGTAACAACTTTATCTAAAAACAGTTAACACTATAATTTTCTAATTCAAATTTAGCTGATCACCAAATTGTTGTTACTATTTTCACAAGGGGCTATGTCAAGCCCCAAAAATAATATGGTAATCAAGGAAACAATGCCAACAAAAAGCAAACAACACATATTGAGATGAGCTTAAAACATATACACAATGGGTAAAAAGATGGGATAATGTAATAAATGGGAAAACAAAAAGGAATAAACAAAGAGGCAACAGTATCAAAATAATACAGAATTTAAGGGCAAAAGCTATAAAAACATATGGAAAGGTTAGTAAAAAATCAATGAGAGAATTGGAAAAGCTTCTGAAGGACCTCAACTTGGCAATTGCCAAAATAAAGGACATTGACCGCAAGGTCAAAGCCAAAGTGAAGTCCACTGTCCTTGAAGGGGACAAAATAGACAAAGTGTCCGCAAAGGCACTGATGTCAAAAATGCCAGACACCCCAGAGAAGACAATTGAGCGCTTACTAAATATTCAAAAAACTGTGGTCAAGGGCCTCCAGTTCAAGGCATACAACCTTTCTGCACCGTCTGTCTGGGTTGATGACCTGGAGATGTATGCCCACCTCAAACCCTCCAAGCGTACCAGGGCAGAGGATACCAAATTGCTGGCGCAATTGCTTGCGCCAAGAATGGCAAAGCTGGCTGAAGCCGCCGGCAAGGAAGAAACCCAAGAAGGTAACCTAAAAAATTATAATTAATAAAAATTCTTAAATACTTACCTTTTTTAGAAGATGTTGATGGTGAACTCAGCCAGGTCCTGGTTCCTTTTGTCCCCCACCTTCTACTCCAACTACGCCACTCATGTGGCCAAACAGATTTTCCTGTCCCCCCCCTGTCTTGCAGGAGCTTGAAGACAGGATCCATGGTACATTCCTGATGTCCAGGGAGGCATTGGCTGGGCTTTTGCATGGTGAGGGGGCATCTAAGTGGGCAGTTACTGCCTACAAGGATGCCCAACTGGACCTGGTTAGCCTCAATGGAGTTTAATGTGTAAACTCCATTGAGCTTGTTTGGGACGTCCTGGCGACACTCCCATTCAAGAATATACCGGAGATGGGCCGGGCTCATGCAGCTGCTTGCTTCTGCTTCCCAGTGGAGCATACCATCTCTTATCTGTTGGAGAACTTTGGGCGCACAGTGTCAAAATTGGCTGTTGCAGACGCAACAGCCGTAAAGAAGACAAAAATCCTCCTGGCAGACTTTGGGCTGGCCTGGAGTGCCAACAAGACAGGTGTCCCAGCAGCTATGGAGCTGACCTTTGCCAAAACCAAGCACAAGAAGAAGATTAGCACTGTATACAACAAATTGTGCAAGTTTACAGAAGCCTTTGCTGGACAAAGGCTTCACCTTGTTGTTTACCTTGGGTATCTTTTCCTCTCCAGGATGAGTGCCAGTGTAGAGGACCTAGACGGGGTCCTTCTTGGGGTTGAAGAGGCCAGGCTCTCACTGGACGGGAAGAAGATCCCCCTGGGTATGACTCGGTGGAGCACGTCATCCAGGACGCCCTGGTCCTAGTTGGCATCTTTGGGTTTGCAGCCCCGCCAGAAAAGCTGCTCCTCCATTCCCACCTCACCATCCTTTCTTTTACCAGCAGGCGCAAATACTTTAATAAGAGTGTATCCACTGTCCACAGTGTGGCGGTGGAGGTTGTGCACCACCTCCATTGTGGGGTGGGTACATACTGCTGAACCCATTATAGGCACACTTAATTTTATCTCTATATCAATAAATATATTTATACTCTACTATATTTTTATATTATAAATAATTTTTAAAATAATATTTTAGCAAACAAGATTTGCAAAATATATTGCGGAAATGGGTTTCATAAAAGCATAAAATAATACGTTAATAAAATAAATTCTAACTTGTACATTTTACGTTTAATTTTTTTAAAACTATTTTTATATTTATTTGATCAAAGTGATTTAAATCTATTTGCGTAATCCAGTATCAAGTGTTTGGGATTACCTCAGATGGCATAATAAAATAATATATAATAAAATAAATAAATTACTTACATCTATTGATGGATCTTCTGAATGTGATTGCGGGCTTGGAAACATCTAAATATAAAATGATAATTAATAAATCTTGATTAGTAAATAAGATAATATAAAAAAAGTTGGACACACTAAGCCTTTAATTATTGGCTGTTTAGCTAGGCATGCGGGGATGAACAAATCAGCGTGGCCATAGAATTTGGCCACAGTCTCAGCTGGGAGGGTATGGATCCTGGCCTGCAGCAAATCAAACAGGTCCTCGGTCCCTGTTGGGGTTCCTTGCTTGACTACTTGCTTGAGCCACCCAAAGACTTCCTCAATGGGATTTAGGAAGGGTGAATAGGCAGGGAGGAAGAGAAGGCGCAAATTTGCCGTGGCCAATTGCTGGGGGCCCACTGCAATGCTTGTGTCAATCATTGGGAATTCCTCAAGAATGTCAGCCACCTTGTGGAGACCAACATTGTCCAACACAATCACATTGGTGAAGCTCAGGCTTGTGCGCCTCAGGTGCTCCTGGACCAATTAGAGGAATGACAAGAAGGTACAGCTGTTGTGAGAACCCAATATCATTTGATAAAGCTCAACCCCCTTTGGACCGAGGAGAGCCACCATTGAGTATGCTGTGGCGTGGACTGCAGCACGCCAAGCCATCCTTTCATTGGAGCCTTTGGGGACATAGCCATACTCATTGTGCATTGATGAGGCAAATGCCAATTTGTCAATATAGTAAAATTTACTGTCCCCTTGGCTTTGAGGGCAGTGTACGCCTCAGCGTAATTTTTCTGGGTCTCAATATTGGCTGGGCTGTTTCTGTTGTAGGGAGATACCCTGAGCTTTTTCCAGGAAAAGCGCATCCCCTTCACCAGATGGTAGTAAAAGGAAATTGAGGCCTCAATCCCAAAAGCGGACTTGACCATGGCCTGTATATTTGTCAGTTCAAGATGGCAGTCCTGGTTATCCACTGGCAAATTGCCCATTTGTGCTCCTTGGTGAGCATGGTGGAAACATGCAAGGATTTCTCCACAGCAAGGACTCAGCCAGTATCAATGAACTTGTTGAAGGTCTTTGAGGCGTACTTGGTATCCACCCCAACAAGAGCCGCAGCCACCTTGTAATCACCAGATTCCTGCATGAGATGGAGAAGGATGATGCGCTTAATGTCAGGAATGCGCTTGTGAGTGGGCTTTTTAGCGGTGGGGATTGGCTTGTTGGCGTTGGGCACAACACAGGGCATGGATACCTTGTTTTAAAAGGCTGCAACCTTTTTGAGCACTAACTGTCCCTCATCGGTTTGGTAGAACTCGGGCTCCTTGTACTCCTCCTGATTGCCATCACTGACGTAGGGTTTGTAGCTAGTATCAATTACAGGCTTCACCTTCTCCAGCATGGCTGACGGGACCAACTCTTGCTGGTACATAACGTCAAACACATACAAAGTAAGTTCTACCTCCTTGTTTCTAACTTTCTTTGTAGTGGTGACCTTGGTTGGCTTCCGGGTCAGCTTTGAGACCCAAGGGTTTATGCTCTGCACCCTAGCAGCTTGTGCTCCTTGAACCAGCTTTGTCAGTGCAGCGTCACTATGGAACTCTCCTCTCCTGTCTCCTCCTTGAGTAGGCACTTGGGTTGCACTAACTCTATTCTTTGACCCGCAGGGGCAACCGCAACCACAGCGCACAACAGGTGCAATGGTACTCTGTTGCTGTGTTTCTTCCATTTTAAAATTTAATAAAATATTAAATAAATTTCAATTAACTTACTCCCTAATTTTAATTTTTGCTTTTATCTGAATATGGATATTCAATTAATATTTTTCCCCACCTGATATCCTAATTATAGATTTTTTATTTCTTAGTTAGTTGTTTTTGGTTTTACCATACCCATTTAGAACACCCAAAATAATTTTCACCCATTTTCCCATATTTTACGCCAAATTAAGCACCCAACACAATATTTTTAAAATTTATGTTTCAGATCTCGTGTCTTATTTTAGATACCTTGGTATCATTCATGATTACAATCCATTGCACACATTGCATGAGTGATTTTATTTACGTAGTGGGTTGCTATTGTGTTTTGGTTTTGGTTTGCGTTTTGACACACCTTGCTTGGGTGTATTTTGTCACCGATTCACATAGTAAACATATGTACACTGAAAGTCAACTCACACCATTTTGTTTGTGAATCAATGTGTTTTGGATTGTATTTTGAATAGTTTTGCTTTGCATGTGAGCCCTTCAATGCTGTGTTGACCCATTTTGCCCATTAACACCAATAAACCCTGTTAACAGAGTGTATATTTTAACCTGAGAGTTGGATTTTGTTTAAATCCGAAATCATTTTGTTTAAATCTGAAGTATTTTTGCTTGTTGCCATAGCTTTTAAAACTAATGTAACATAAATGGTAGTATAAATCATATTCATATTAGATCAGCAGTAGCCTGCTGACCTGAACCTTAAACTAGCCAATGAAAAGCACCACTGCGGCACTAAGTGATACATGATTTCCCGCCACTCCACATTGAAAAATACACAGGCGCTGCAGCACCAATTTAATTTTACATCAAGCGCCGAGGCGCTGGGTTTAATGACCTATTATCTCAACTCTCATATTTATAATATTAATAAGCACTATGCCTGGAGTATTCCAGAGAAGTAGGAAGTGATCCTGAAGTAACTAAAAAACTCCATGCCAGCAAGAATCACCTGTGCTGGGTGAAGATGAAGATATTCTATTGGTTGACATGCAATAAGCGCCAAACCTAGATTAATAATTACCCAAATTAGGGACATGTTAGAATGTCATAGCAGACATTCCTAGCAGCTCAGGGATTACCCTTGCAGAAGATATAATAATTAATCAATTACAATAAATCTTAATCTTGACCTGTCTTTGATATATCTTTAATCTGGTTGACCTTTATCCTAATCTTTAAGTGCTTCTGCGCAATCAGAAGCCATTGTCAGACAATAATCATGGTTTCATTCAATCCTGGCTCTTCTGATACAATACTAATCATATCCTCACATATGGCTATATTCAAGGAAATGTCATGTGCCCTATAATATTAAATAATTGTGGTGCTGTAATGCAAAAAGCGCAGCAGGGGGCATACTAGAAATGAACTAGATACTCATCCAGACAATACATTAAGCACTGTTGCTATGATCAGTAACATGCTTGATCTAACTCGTATGTAAGAATTCATGTTTAAGCTGCTATATTCATGAGCTTAGAAATATAGCAAATTGTAGTCAAGCATACTCAATCTGGACGATGAGTTAGGTTTCACAAGCCGATAACCTTCGATAGGTTTTTGCGGATTCAAATTCCTTATTTTGCTATATATAATTGTATGGGAAGCTGCTATGAAGGGGTCTCCTGATGGCTCAATCTAAGCTAGGGGGATTCAAGTGGCGACCAAATTCAATACTTGCTGGTTGAGAAGTGCTATGAATAAAAACATAGTTCTATTGCATTTTTTAAATTTGCCTTGTTAGCCTTCATCCTGTCACTGTGTCGTGATCAACGCAAGCTGAGGTTTGATACCTTATCCACCGAAAATAATTATACAGTCACACTTGTGTTAAGCCAGCTTCAAGCCTACTGGAGTGTAGTTTATTATCTCGTCCTGAATCTAAGGACCAGACCGCGACTAGATTTATTAGAATTATCTACATAACCATCGAACCCCTTTAATTTACTCAAGAGAAATCTACAAAGTATGAACTTCTCCAATACAGGTGGTCAAGCTAAATCAGGTGATCAACACCATTCGGCGCCTGTTTCCAAGGTGATTCTTCACTATAATTTTATTCGAATACCTTTTTCGGTTCTTTAAAATCTTTCATGCTTGACCGTACTTTTTGAATAAGCCTCTTGGTCTTAATATGAAATTAAATATACTTGATGATTCGTAAAGTAAGGCTTTTGTAGTTTTACAATGTTCTTCTTTCCGAGGGTTGTATTGCCGAAAATCCTTGATATCCTTGTTTTATTCAAAACAGCAATTTAATATTATAAATGTCTTGTTTTTCAGTTTTTATTTCAAAATGAATTTTTTATGAAGTATATATTTTTATTAAACACACTATTCTGTTAGAGAATTGAAGCAAACACTGAACTGAAATCGAACACGGTAGCAGAGTTTCTTAAGTGTCACACCCCATATGACCTTTTACCTATTAGCTTCAAAGTCATTTTGTTGGATAATAGACTCCCTGTTAAAAAGGCACTGGGTGCACTGATACATAATGGTAATTTTCTGTTCTTTTTTCAAATTTCTGACTCAAACAAAAGCTTTTTATTTTTGTGCTTTGTAACAATGCTCTCTTATACATGTTTATACTGACATCATCTGTGAAAGGCATAAACTATGCTCCTTTATGGGACTCTGAATTGCAGCAATATGGTGGGCTTCTGACCTCCAATGACTTCATTTCGCTGGTTGAATACTATTACGGAAAGGCAAATAATCAAGAAGCGATTGATGATTTGGACCAGCTTCAAATTTGCCAAGTCCAAGAGTTAGAAAAGAGTATGGGGATCTACCCGCCGGGTCCTACTAAGCATGCGTACGTACGGCCATTCGACACATTATATGAGGCGTCTCAAAGAATCCTGGCTGCTAATTCACATACAATTCCGGTTCTGGACACCGATCCGTCGACAAATCAGCCAAGTGTCGTTACTGTACTCACACAGTATCGCATTTTGAAATTCGTTGCTGTCAACGTAAGCCTAACCTCTGCACTAGTTTTTAAATATGTTTAGTTCAAAGCCAAATCGAGCCTAAACAAAACCTTAAAGGAGATTGGAATTGGTACTTATGGTCCATTGGCAACTGCTCGTCTCGATGCTCCTGTCATAGAGCTTGTGCATAAATTCATGGCCCGTAGAGTGGCAGCTGTGCCTATTGTAGATGAGGAAGGAACTGTCTTGAACGTTTTTGAGAACAATGATGTCCTTGCCCTGCTGCGGGAGGGTGACTTTAGTGCTTTGGACCGGCCTATTTCAGAAACCATCAGAACTCGATCTGAGGTAATATTATCATATTCATTTGACTCATGTTTAGTCCTTTGAAGGCGTTCACAGGTGTCAGACATCAGATACTCTAAGATCTATCTTGGATACCATCAAAAAAGAAATGGTCAGTAGAATTGTTGTTGTCGATGCTCAGGACCGCCTTGAAGGCATTCTCACTCTTTCTGATATTCTCTCCTACTTTCTTAACGAATAACTCACAAATAGTCTCTGCATTCTCCTTTGAATTCTCATCCCTTCAGTTTACAATCCACTTTTTAACCTTTCCTTTGCTATAAATTTCTTACTAATTAAGTCTGGGCAAATTTTAGGTTTACAAGTGCAAGCATTCCTGGCTAAGCTCCATTATATTCTTCTTTTAGTTTTTTTTTTATCAAATTGCTACAACAGCTTACACAGTCTGAGATGATTCTAAGAGATATTGCTACACTTGGCTTTTATATCAAATTAAGCCTAAATATATTTAATGCCACATTATCCTAGTTAGCCACCAAACTATATTAGATTCTTCCTTATCTCAGCTTTTAATTTTACCTTATGGCCACAAGTCATTAGAGCACATGATTGTTTTTCTTTTTCCCTATAGAACATATTTAGGATGTTTTTATCCAAAATAGTTTTCCTATAGTACAGTAGTTTACAACCTGTCAAGATAAACAGAAATATCTAGCCTGAAACAAAATCAATTCAGCCCAGAACAAAATCCAACTTTTCAGTAAAAGCAAAAGCTCGTTCAACAGCCAGATGGGTGGTGTCAATGGGCAAAAATATCCAAGCACTCCCAAAAGATACATACCCCAAACAGATTTAGATTGGAATTAACAACATATCAACTGATCGTACAAGTGAGATGACTTCAGTCACCCTCTGAAGCTACTATATTTATTAAGTTCTGGGAAAATGAAATGAGCTCAGACATTGGAGTGAAAATCTTTCTCCATCCTCAACCCCCTATAGCAGCTGAAACAAACAAAAATATCAAGTATTGAAACTTTTAGGGCCTGCCCTACTAAAGCAAGTGCCTCGCTAATTGTGGGCGGTCACAAAAGGGGAGTCAGCCTGCTCCCCCACTGCAGCTGCCCACTGGGCAGAGGCTCAGGTCAAACCTGAGACCCAAAAGGGATTTAACCCAAGTCCCTGAATTGTCTGTGGGCTTGGAAACCCTGCCTTATCAAGAGAAAGACCCCAAAAAGACAAGCATATTGGGCTGCCCTAATGAGCTAAATTTAGCCAAATTCACTTTCACCAATATGCTCTCACTAAAACAGGAAACTCCCACCAATGCCTCCCACAATTAGGAGGTTTATCTATTTCTGCTCTCACTCAGATGCCCAAAAATGTCTTCAGCCAAACCTGAAGTGAAGGATCCAAAATTGGGTATAAAAGCCTAACCTCCCTTGGTTGACTGATTGTTGCCATATTCTAATAAAAAATTGTCATAACCTTTTGGTTCACTCAATTGGTTTTATAATTGCTAGTAGCCTTGTTTCAATTCAAGATTGACTTCCTAAGGCATACCTTAGAGAAACTCAACCAGCCCCTGTACCTGCTGCTATCCCCACCAGAATTAGTATCAGCTACTCCTTGCATGCCAAGTTCCCATCATCAGAAATTGCTGTGGACCAGTAAAAAGGCCCCTACTCCCAGGTTATCCAAAATGGATAACAGTATGTCTCACCCTTTTTTATCAATGGTGAGCCAAACCCTGAATGTTTCATGAACTCCTTGCCTCAAACTCCTTCTCCCAGCCCGCAGGTGGGCAGCACCACTGTGGTGGATCCAGGTCCAACCAGTACATCCCGGCATTATCCTGCCCTTGACTCTTATTCCCATTACCTTCCTTTGATGAAGCTTTGAAGAGCTTTGTCTCCATAGAGGCAATTTTATGGGACAACACTTTGTTATCATCCTGCCAACGGGCCATGATCTCAATGCTCTTTTTCTCCCTTGCCCTTAAAGCCTCAATTTCGCAATTTGCCTTTGCTTTCACTTGCTGTAAGATTTTGTCCCATCATACTAACAGGTTCCAGAAATCCCACACATAGATTTGGTTTCCTTGGGTGGGAGTCCCTTCTTTTGCAAAGTGATTGGAGTATAACTCTTCAAACGCAGCCTTTACCTCCACCAAGGACTCCTTGGGCACAGTCTTGGTGACCTCCAAGCTTGCCCAAGCTTCCTCCAACAAACTTGTAGGAACCTCTTTCCTGGCAGCAGCAGTTTCCATGTAAAGTACTCTAAATTTGGCCCTTTCAAAATTTAACAAAGAAGACATAATAATCAAAAAGGTAGTTGAGGGGAAAGCGTCAAAATTGACAATATATTTATTAAAGTGTAGCTGTTTTTGCTTATATACCATTTTGGACATATTTGGCTGAAAACCCCTCCGGTTCCTGAATCAACCTATAATTCATCTCACGTGGTCTATAGCGTTTGAGTCATTCAAACCTAGATCTTTACCTAAAAGATCTCTAATATTTCTCAACCTATGAGAATCAACCTACAATGGGAAGAAGTCACCTGACTCCATCCATCCCAATGTACCAATTCAGCATGGAGCTTCCTCAGCTCCCAGCGCCAAAACTCTGTGGATTAAACATCCCAAAACTCAGCTATTAGTGTTCCAAATGGGAACCAGCTGATCAACCCTGAATTCCTAGGCATCCTTATCTTTATCTAGTTATCTTTGCATTTAATGGTTTTCCCCTTAAAACCCATTAAAACACTTCAAAACTCAAACCAGGCGCCACCGCAGCGCCCAGGAACTTTCCCAGGCGGCGCCCCAGAGCCTAAAAAATTTGATAGTAGTGCCTTGGCGCTTTGCAAATCCATTAGGCAGCGCAGCGGCGCTTTTAACCCAATAAATTTGCCAAAGCGGTGCTTTTAACCCAAAATTTGGGGGTTTACTTATGGTTGACCTTAACCAAACTTCTTGACATAGTCAAGACAATTTAACCAATATAATTAAATCCTCATTAATTATTTCCTGTGTATTTATTTATTAATCTTCCCAATTAATTAAACCGTTTTTGAGACACCCAGTCTCCCAGATTGACTTGGCCAATCTTGCCTTATGTTATTTTATTGAACCTAGATATCCAGTTTTCAGGAATCTTAACCTTAAGACTTCCAATCCAACCTATCTACATGCAATAATAAGAAAAACAGATATAACTTTATATTTCAGAGCATTAATTTGGCTAAATACTCAATAGTGACTGTTGTACGGTCACAACCACCACTTCTGACAGGTAATCCCCATGTTGTCTTCAGGATAATTGAGCCTCTTCTACTTGCCAACCACTGACCTAGTGGACTATATCTCACCTCATCTGGGCAGATGGACCCCCCTGGGCCATGGAATTTTGTATATTATTAAGTTAGGACCAGCATCATGCCTAGCCTTGCCAAAATATTGCTCCTCAGTTGCTTTGTTAACTGGTTAGCTCAGGAATTGTGGGCAGTTTTTAAAAAAATATTAGCAAAGGTGTCATACTGTTGCCAGTGCATCCTAATTAAGGTGTACAATCAGAAGTAAAAATTGAAGATGCAATGTTCTGAGTGTCTTTTTTGATTTAAATTATTGGATACAACAAACATGTCAAATGTATGGCTAAAAAGCAGTTAGAGCTAAAAAGAAAAATATAGATATTCCAAAAGCTAGTGTAAAATATATGATTAAGATGAAAAGCTTTAGAGTTACTATATACTGCCAAATAAAAGATAAATGTCAGGAATACTCCTGACATAAACCTAATACAGAGTGAAAGGAAGAGTTGGGGAAAAATAACTGAGGCCCCAATTTATGGGGCAAAATTTGATATGGAATTTACCCCCTATTAGGGAAAAATAAAAATAAAATTGAGGGAAAATTGGATCTTGGTGGGCGCCAAACTAATTTATCATCTGGGCAGGTGCCCGCCGTCTCTGCGCAGACGCCTGCCATGCCCGCCAGCACCCAGCCAGCTGCCTGCCTGCCAGCCTCCCACTGCCCAGCCAGGCGCCCGCAAGCCATCTGCCAGCCACCCATCAGTCCCCCACCTGCTCGCTCCCCAGGTCCCAGCCGGATGCCTGCCACTCACCCAGGTCCCAGGGCCCACTCTGCAACCAATCAAAATTCCCCTGGGGTACAACCAATCAAATAAGTCCCTGAAATCAGGGGAAAGTAC
The DNA here is from genome assembly GCA_014839935.2 of Entomophthora muscae. Taxonomy (NCBI): domain Eukaryota; kingdom Fungi; phylum Entomophthoromycota; class Entomophthoromycetes; order Entomophthorales; family Entomophthoraceae; genus Entomophthora; species Entomophthora muscae. The sequence goes on from QTSX02006595.1 coordinate 87,355, forward strand.
AGAAGACAAAATTCCCCCTCCAGAGGAGGGCAAAAATAATGATTCAAATTTTAAAAATAAGTTTGCCACCAACCAATTAGGTGCTGAATCACAGGCCACATGGACAAGGCCAAATTCTATCAAAAACAATGTTCTTGGCACCAAAATAACTTTTGAAAAGGAATTGACTCCCAACCTTCACCTAGCACCAGGGCAACATGAAACTATTGGTTCATCTCAAGAATTTCTCAACCAGCCACAGATAACAGGAGAACAGGAATTTGACCATCTTCCCAAGCCCCAATAGCCATTCCTACCTTCCAAACTTCTGGGATCTCACATCCCCTGTTTTTCCCTCCCAATTTCAAATCTTTGCACAGGGTATAGGACTATAAATAAAGGATCCCACCTCAGTAATAGCTTGTGCTATTATTGAGATTAATACCCTCAATAAAGTGAAATTCAACTTACAACTAAAATTAAACTACCAATCAGCCCCTGCCAACCCTCCAATCCAAGGAAGTTGAACCACCTCATCTTCACAGATGTGCTCACAACTTGCCTTAGATTGGAGGCTACCAACAAGGTTCAGAGTTCTTTGGGCTCTCCCCTGATGGACTAGGTCATGATCTCCACTACAACTCTGATCAACTGAACTCATCCCAGAATGGACCCTGGCCTCCCCTAGTGTCTCCACATTCTAAACTCTCTATTGTGATGTACATTTCCATGTACTAATCTTAACCTACTTTTCTGGGAGCTTTGGGAGATAAAACGTGCATACAAAGGTCTTCTGCTGGCTAATGAATGTATATCCTATTGCTACTGCCTTGACTGAGTTCCAGTTCACCAACCTGCTGCCCTAAATCCTGCAAGTGGTACCTACTGTAACAGGGTATTACAATAAAGAGCAATCCATACAGGCAAAGCACTTTATTTTGGGCTTTGTTTGGCAACCAACAGAGTTAACTGATCCTGAAAGCCAACTTACTATATGTTGTCAGTCAGAATTAAAAGCACTCTAATGTTGGTAGCGTTGGAAAGTTAGGATTAAGTTTTTGCCTGTGCAAAATACTAAATGTTGGCCCTTTTTAATAAGCAGAAACTTGTTTTCTGACCATTTTACTTAATGTTGCAACATCTACAATAACTTCCTTTTGGATAATTAATTCCTCAAGTGACTTTCCAAATGATTCACCAGCTAATCATTAAGTTGGTGGTACTGCCATCATTCAACCATCTATTACAGGGATCAAATGTTTTGAATCCTAAGCAGAACACACCTTGGAAAAGCCTTGTGACTTAAGAGGAACAATTACTTTGATAAGCCACATGACTACCACAACATACATGGACAATATGTGGCTTCCCATGGTACTATATGATATCCTATATTCATATCCAATAAAGTATCATTATCTTCTTAATTTTCTTCTTTATCTTGTTTACTATTCTTTCTATAAGTATATACTTGACAGTGGTAGCACAGGTAGGTTATTCACACCTACACAACTTAAAGGAAAAATTCCTCCCAAGAAAATAATCCAGCAGATGGCACTCCCCACAGGCTGAAGAGACTAAAAAGAAGGACAGGACATCCCTACTGGTTTTGTTGTCTTCAACAAAATCCTTGTCTCTACCAAACAGTATAATCTCCTCAATACTTGTGGCATCCTGAACCCACCTCCAATTCCGAAAACAACCAAAATACCCAACATTGTGTTTCAACACTTACGCTCAACAGAAATTGGGACGTTCTCAGGATTACTCTGTAAAAATGCCAACCTCTGGTTCAAAGCACAAAAAATAAGTTTAAAAAAGTGGGCTACCCCCAAAAATCTGGGCTTTATAATTTGCCCTAAACATTACTGGGGCTGCCTTGCATTTATAAGTGAGTGGTTCAACCAACACCCTGATCACAACAAAGATTGGGACATGTTCAAAACTGCCTTCCTGGAGAAATTTGCCATAAAGGACTCTAAGATGGTGATCATGACAGAACTTATAACCTTCAAAATGACAGGAACTATCAAGGAGTACATTATAGCCTATGAAGACAAACATGCTTAAGCTCCCAACACCATCAACTTTGATGAGGCTGGACCACAACTGGACTTCTACAATGGCCTCCCCACGTACATCAGATGCCGAATTAACATAGGCCATTGAAAGAACCTCCAGGATGTATTATTGGAAAGAAAACAAGATTCCCAGAAATATGTTGACCTGCATGTAACCAACAAACAAAAGGAGAGTCTCACATTAAGGAAGGACCCTCAATCTAACAAGCAGAACAACTGAGTCAACAACTACCCATCCTCAAAATGGAAATTGCACCACTCAAGTTGAACAAGCAAGCACTGATGACACCAACAAGGAGGAAAAGCTCAGGGGAGTGCTTAGGCAAGCCACCCTCCCCACTTTATAAGACTTGTACAGGGACCAAGAAGTGGACTCAATCACCATGATCCAAGTACCCTCCAGCAATCCTCTAATGTTTGCCACCCAAACTGGAAATAAACTCCTTGCTTATCCTTTCTGCTTTTGCAGATATCAGGGCACAGCACTATTTGACACTGGAGCAGATCAATCCCTTGCTGAAAAGAAGTTTTCTAACCCCATGAAACTACCCAAGGTCCAAAGCAATATCAAGAGAGTTATCATGGCAGATAATAGAAGTACACCAGTTGCCAAGGAAGAAAAACCTTTCTGCATCCAAATAGGAGACATGCAAACTACACTTAGTGGCCCAATCATATCAATCCCCAAGTATGACGTTATACTTGGCCTGAACTAGATGAGAAAGATCAAACTTCATATTGACTGAGACAGTGCTACCCTCACCATACAATGAGGCAAGGTGCACCATCATGTTTACCCAACTCATCTTGATACACTCCTGAAGGATCATGTATTTGTAAAGATTATGGAGATAGAAGAGGAAAAAGTTCCTAGAAAAATCAACTGAAACACTTGCACATATGAGTTTATCCACTTTAAGAGTATAAAAACCACACTTTGAAAGAGACCCAATCCAAGCACAGCTAGTCATTGAATTTGCTTCTGTTTTTTAAGAAACTTTGCCAGGACTACCACCCAATTGGGGCATACAGAAAAAATTGACCTTAAGGGAAGTGTGCCAAAAGCACACCCTATTTACCACCTAACACCACAAGAAGACAACCCCTAAAAGCCTATCTTGACAAAGCACTTGAAAAAGAACTCATATGACCTTCTAAATTGCCTTTCATTGTGGCTATCTTCTTTATTGCAAAGAAAGATGGAGGACTCCGCCTGGTCACAGACTACAGGGCGCTCAACAAGCTCACAATTAAGAACAGGTATTCACTGCCCCTTATTGATGACTTTTTTGATGCCCAGGGGGGGTCCCAAGTCTTCAAAAAAATCAAATTGACAGTAGGTTACCACCAAATTTGTGTGAAACCAGAGGACATATCAAAAATAGCCTTCAGAACAAAGTATGGTTCCTTTGAGTGTGTGGTCCTTAACTTTGGCATTGTCAAAACAGCAGGCTTGACCCGCCAGCAAAGTTCTGAGCAAGCAGGTTTGTGACCCACAATTCAATTACCCAGCCACTCAAAGCCAGACTAGGAAGTCAACTCAAATTGCCAAATCCAACAACATGAACAGATTATGATCCCTTACAGTGGATACCTTGTTTTGGTGCTTGACTCATTACCAGTATCAAGCCACCCCCTTTACCATCCAACTGTATGATCAACACAATCATGTTCCTGTTATCCTTGATTCACAATGACTATATAATCACTATATCTCAATAAAGCTTATTATCTAGTTTCTAAATATTTTCCCCCTTGTAACTCTGCTAAAACAGCACAGTTACAATAGCCTGAAAAAATACTGCAAGCACTTTTTTAACCTTTATTAACAAAGTCTTCAAGAAACACATCGTAAAAAAGGCAATAATCTAACTAGAAGACATAATCATATACAGTCCAACTGTAGAAAAACACTGAAAAGATGTCTTCCTGGTCCTCCACACCCTCAAAGACAACCAAATTATAGCCAAACCTTCAAAATATGAATTCTTCTCCGTAGAACTCCCATTCCTAGGACATATTATCAGTAAGGACATAAAAAACAGACCTGGAAAAGATAAGTGCCATAACCAACATGCCAGCACCGCAATATAAGAGTGAGCTTTGTACATTTTTAGGCATTGTAGCATATATCAGAAGATTTATCCCTGACTGGGGTGCCTTGAATGCTTCCCTATCTTCAATCACAGGAAAGACAACCAAATTTGTATGGAAACTACTAAGATATCAACATTTCTGATAACTAAAAGAGTGCATAGTCACTTCCTCCATCTTATAATATCCAAACCTCAAAGGAGTATACAAGCTAGAAACAAACACATATGATTACTCAATAGGAGGAGTACTCCAAATTCAAACTGCAGAAAAGGATTTCATCCTTGTAGCATATGAATCAAGAAAACTGTCTGATGGTGAACAAAGATATCCAATACATGACAAAGAGCTGTTACCTATTGTACACTGTTTAATGAAGTGGCAATGTTACCTGGAATGTGCCCAAATTGTTAAGAAAGTAACATTTTTGATGCCCCAGGCGGGAATCAAACCTGCTCCTAGCCACCAGGCAGGGCTAGCAGGCGGGAGAGATTCACCTGAACCTGTATTTTTGCTTTTTGAAGCAAATACAGGTGCAGGGACTATTCCTGCCCTGGTGGTAGCTGCAGGACCCGTTCTGGGCCACGAAAGCTATGCCCAAGCCTTGGTGGGTTTTGCTGGGCCTGGACAGGCTAATTTTAGCTGCCCAGTAAACCCAGTTTAAGCCCACCTTCCATTAAATAATTTGGGGTCCCCAATTGGGGACCCTTTTTAATGAAGTTCCTTGGCCTCAGGAAAGCCTGTCAAGCCAGTCCAAAAAAGGTGATCAAATTAGGAAAAACCCCATAACCCCAGAAGCCAAACCTGCCAGAACCAATGGCCAGCCAAGCCAAGATAGACCATCAGAAAGCCAAACAACTGTTCCTGAAAACCCCAAAAATGACCATGAAGTAGCCAACCAAATAGCAGAACCTTAAATGCCAAGCCTTGCCACACAGATAGCACCAGAAGAATGCCCAGAGGCACTTGCATATGAGTAAGTATATAAATAAGAAACACCTGAAAAAGTTCTGTATTGTCATCCTTACCAATAAAGTTGTTATGAACCTTTGGTTCACCAATATGTTTCCATACATATTTTTGATACTCTTCCATCTGCATACACCCAAGCGTTAGCAATCATCCCCTGGGATAGATAGCTAGACTCTAGTTGACAAAACCAAAGCCTTTGACTACTACCATCCACCCAAAGCTCCATTTGGCCCTGTGCATTTCACTGAGTATCCTCCAAATCCTGATAACAAACCCTGGACCTTGGAAGACTTGCAGTGATGCACCCACCCAGACGCACCCAAGAAACCCTACCAAATTGTCTGTGACAGCAAAGCAATCACCATCTACCCTTTGATATTCAACAGGAAGTACAAAAATCCTGCTTCCTACCTGGTCCTCATGGAACCACCCTTGAACCCAAACCAGCCATCTCAACCCCACCCACTTCTGATGCCACTGGCCAGAGTAGTCAATTCCTGGGAGTGCTTTACCTGGAGCTCACTGGATTGATTGACTCTGCCTTGCCAGCAGCTGGACCTTGGACTATGGCTGGGAAGGCCCTTTCCTACCTGGTAAATTTAGGTCCCATCATCTGGTGGGCCATACCAGTACCTGCTTCAACTCCTCCCTCACCTACTGGAGCTCCACCGTACTCTTGGTATCCTGACACATATATTCAAAGTGCTAACCAACCACAAGTCATTGATATTCTTCAAAACGCAACAACACCTATCAAGAATACAATCTGAGTGGATGAGCCTTATACAAAGGTACCCCATGACAATCAAATACAAGCCAGGAAAAGAAATGCTTACCGCAGGCATCTTATCAAGGCTATACAGTAAATATGTCCTATGCACTGATGGGGACCCCAATTGGCCCATGTTAATCATGGGGAATTTCCAAGAGGGATTCCCACCTGGCACACCAATGGACATCCAAGAGAAAGTCCTCAAGAACAAATACCTGTTCAAAAACGTATATGGCACACTACGCTGAATACTTCTAAGTGGTGATACTGTACCCTACATCCCGTCAACACAAAAGATTGACACAGTCCTCCAATACCACATAGATCTGAGACACACCTGTAGCCAGAACTTACATGAATATCTGAAAACACACTACTGGTGGCCCAACATTTTGGATGCTATCAAGGAAGTACTAGACCAATGCAAAGTCTGTGAAAAGCATGCCCACTCCAAGGTACCTCCCAAGTCAGTAATACCAGTGTCAATCACACAGCCTTTCAAAGTGTGGTCAATGGATATTGTGGGACCAATGACCAGCAATAACAAAGGAAAAAGTAAATCATCACAGCTATCAACTATGCAACCAAATGGCATGTAACAGAAGCTACAAAAGAACACAAAATCAATGATGTAAGACAATTTATTGAAAAAGAAATCATAGCTAAGTTTGGGAAACCTGAACTCCTAATTACATACAGAGGAACCAAATTTAAAGCTATTGACACCAATATTTATCTCACCAAGAATGGAATAAAACACACCACAGCAAGTCCCTATCACCTGCAAGCAAATGGAAGAGTAAACCAACAAACAGCTTGCTAGTAGAGGCCCTCAGTAAGTTATCTGCTAACAATCTTAAATCCTGGGTTGACATGCTGATAACAGCACTTATGGTGTGCAGAACATGAGTCAACTGAAATACAGGCAAAAGCCTGTATGAACTTGTCTATGGGCATAAGCCCACCATTGTTAGCATTACCACAGGACCCCATTTAGCTCTACCTAAGAAGGTACCAGACAAAAGTGACCCTGATGTACAGTGTGCTAGAAAGGACCAATAAGACATGATAAAGAAAAGAGTTGATAGAGAAGCAATCCTGCTACAACAAGAACACTTCCAAGTCAGGGACAAGATCTGGGTTGTCAAACAAGACATGTACAAGTTGGAACCAGGGGTACAAGGACAATGCATTGTCACAGAAGTCAAGCCCAACAATACTTATCTCATCAAAGGTATTGGCACTCAAACAGAACTCAAGCATATGCACCAAAATTGCCTCCGCCTATGTAAAGCAAGAGCAGCACAATGTAACTCCCGGCTCCCTGTAACTAACACCAAACTGGATCAATACCAAGCCTGTATCCCTGACACTATCAAGAAAATTCCTAAGGTTCCACCTTCCAGCACCCCAGGGGGAGATGTCACAACATCTACAATTACTCCCTCTCAGGGAATTAATTTCCCAAGTGACTTTCTGAATGATTCACCAACTAATCATTAAGCTTGGTGGCGCTGCCATCATTCAACCATCTATTACAGGGATCAAATGTTTTGAATCCTAAGTGGAACACAACTTGGACAAGCCTCATGACTTAAGAGGAACAATCACTTGAATAAGCCCCATGACTACTATGATGTACATGGAAATTATGTGGCTTTCTATGATACTATATAATATCCTATATTCATATCCAATAAAGTATCATCCTCTTCTTAATTTTCCCCTTTATATTGTTTATTATATTTCCCAGAAGTATATACTCAACATTAGTAAAAAATTAAGCTTCAAAATACTTTTTAGTGTGATTTGACTACTTAAATTAAAAAACTATAAAAATGATGTTTGGCAAGTGAAAAATAATAATAAAAATACACTTTAATCTTATTTTACTACAAAACTAGCCATTTTTACTATAAAATATTTTTACTTATGAGAAATAAAAAAACCACATAATATAGGAAAGTATCATAATCAGAAACACTAACATAAAATTATTTCTATATTGAAAACTAAAAATTACTGTATACTCTCCTAGTAAAATACCAACATAGGCCATATAATACACCTTAAGGCCTCAAACTTCTAATAAAAATTTCATAATTTTTTAAAAAATGTGATTACAACTTATTTATAAACTCTTTACACTACCTATTTATATATTATATTATACTAAAAATTAGAACAATATAAAAAATTAGGTAATAGTCAATAACTTTATTTGAAAACTAGACTTTAATTCCCCGGTTGCCATTAATAGCTGTTGCAATCTCCTTAATATATTTTCCAAGCTCTGGCAACTTGTATTTGGCCTTGAAGACGCCCTTGATCTTCTCTTGATATTGGTTCTCTTTGGTGGCTCTCTTCTTATTTGATGGGCAGTTCTCAATATCTCTGATGGATGCAACAGTCTTCCACTGTTAAACTTTGAGGCGCTTGTAGAAGGTACTGTACCTGGGCTTGATTCTAAAGAAGTACTTGATGTGCTTATACCAGCCCTCCAAAGATGAATTATTTTTCATCTAATCTTTTATAACTTCCTGATAGCAGTTCCAGTTGGCTTTGACTTTGGGCTTGTTCTGGCACTTAGTGACCTTACGTTCAATCCAATATGGCTTATAATATTCAATGAAAGGGTAAAATGCATCATCATCCTTCTTGGCATACAGATCCTTGCATAGGAGTTCAAAGGCTTGCCCTGTATGCTCAGGCTTTATGAAGGCTAGTGCTACAAATTGCTGGATTAAAAACTTTCACTTTCCTGAGGTATCTAGACAGTGGTGCTTGCTGAGCTCAGGTAGACCCTTTAGTTGCCTGTTGACAGCCTGTCAATAATGAAAAAATACCCCTGGACCTCTCCATCAAAGGTATTTAAAAAAGAGGTATACTGGGCAGTTTCATATTCCATGATTACAGTTGAGGAGCCAAGTGCTTGATCATGAGCTTCTTGCTCTGAAGCAAGGGTGGCTTCATCCTTTTCATCATCATACAGATTGGCTCTAGTTTTATGGCCAGGGGGACTCTTTTAATTACTGGGTAGGGCTTTGATGCCCTCCTGAAGGATTTTAAAGACCCTTGTGTAGATCTCTTCTGTTGTCCCAGGAAGCAGAAAGTAGGCAAATGGGAGCACCTTACCTTTAATATGGGAATTTATAACCCATAGTTGGTAAAAAAGATGGGTGCATATTGCAAAGATAACGTCACATAACCAGGTCTCTGAATCTCTTAACTGCTCCAGGTTCTGTTGTGAGCATATCATATAATTCTTGCTTCTGCTGTAGGCATGTCATCATATAAGAGGAATACATTTTATTCATGGAATATCTTTAACTCTTCTGTAAAAACTAACTTATCTGGGACCATGGCATATTTCTTATGGGGGTATAGATCACAGTGTTTATCACATATGTACTTCACTAACTGGCTGCGGTTGAGGATGAGCTTTAGGTTCTTTCTTATTAGATTTTTGATGGCCTTAAATTATAGATCAGAATTCTTAATATCCTTAGAGACTGAAACCATTTGTTAGAAGTACCACTTTAGAAGCTTTTCAATAAGATTTATAGAAGCACTGTATGTGTGTTTGCCTTTTTTGATAATCACTTTATCACATCCTTCTGTGTTAATCCTGGCAGCACAGTCTTTATCCTCACAGGCATAATACTTGGTTCTTCCTGCTCTTTTTTATTGTTACAATTTAAAATGTAGCTATCACAGACTATACTTACACCTCCTTTGACAGATATTAGAGGGGGGAACTAAGGGAACTTCTTTGGGAGCTTAAAATATCCTTTAACATTACAGATGTTGTGCGCCTTGAGAGGATCCCATGGCTTAATAAGTTCTTGATGGTATTCAGACAGGTAATCAGAAGGATTTTGCAACTGAACCAATGATAGTATATGACCATGTTATTCTCTAAATAAACATTTTCTTATTCCTATTCTTGTTATTTCTATTGCAATGTTGTCTTTCCCAATTTAAATAATGAATTATATTGAGAAGCTATAGACCCATCAGGGGGTAGCACTGTGGCAGGTTTGGTATAAGGTTTTGGCTAAAAATATCTTAAGCTGGGATTGGAGGTCAAATTGAAATTACTTCTAATTGGGAGATAATGCCCACAATTTGAAATTTCCCAAAGGATCTTCTATAGCTTTAGTTACATTAAGGGTGTCTCATCAAGCGCCCCCTGTGGGTTGTGAGATAAATTAGCAGGCAGGGGAGTAATATTGATTGTAACAAGGATCTTCTTTGTTGATACTTGAGGAGGAGGATAAAGTGAAGATTCATTAGGAAGCAGAAGGTAATTATCTGGAGTTAAATCTTGCACTTCTTAGACTTAGATGGACTTGGTTCCTTAGGGCTTGGATGGGGTTCTGGACTCTTGGATATCTTCTTTCTTACTTGCTTTTTTTAAGAATCTCATCTTCTTCTGATTCATACCTTCTTGGATAAAAATGCATCAGACTAGGGCTCTTCACTTGTAGGGTTTGAGGGTTTCTCACTTTTTTATGTTGCTTTGGGGGCACTTTGACTGTTTTTTGTTTTAATAGGGACATTGTGCCTTTCCAGAGGTTTTGGGCATCTTTTTTGGTGACTTTGATTCTTTTGGGTCTTCTTGGAAGATTTTTCCCATAATAATTTGAGTAAAGTTCTTAAGTAAAATAATGTATAAACCCATTCATAAAGTTAAATAATAATCACTTGACTTATTTTTTATTATTACTGTAGTTTTTAAATCTAAGACACTAAGAAAAATAACTCAGATTAAAATAAAATGGACTCAGATTTAAGCAGACTCCAAATTGGGTAAGTTTCAGACTGCAAACAATTTGAGTATTTTTTGGTGAACTGGAAAAATGCAAAGCAAGAATTCTAATATTACCAAAACAAAATAAAAATTATATCAAAGATCAAACTAGGTAGCCTGTACTATAAAAAAATTACTTGGTACAAGAAGTAAAATAGATCAGAGTTGTTCCAGAATATATTATAATCCTATTATAATTCATATGTGCACTAACAAAAGAGCCAAAATGAAATAAAAATAGAGCAACCTAGAAGCAATATTTCACAAACACAAAAAAAAATGAAGTCACAAAAGATTTGTAGTATTTGCATCCTAAAATAAAAAGAATATTTTAGCAGCCAATCAACAGATATTTAATTTTTAAATGGAGACATTTTATTGATTTTTAAGGCTATTTATTTGTGTGTAAGAGCTTCAAGTACTATCTAAATCTGGAGTCATGATTACAATAAAAATCAGACCATAAAATTTTAAACTTCTTCTTTAGTTATTTTTGATTGCTTTTATTTTAAGATGATTTTTGCTGACAACAATAATCTAATAGCCTCAGAAAACAAGGCATCATACAATATAGTGTATGTGGAGGTGTAGATCAGGACGTGGAGGCCCCTGTCTACACCCAGACCTTTGATGTAGGTAATGAGGAATCCAACCTATACCTGACTCCCAACCCATATGGGTTTGACTTGGATGTCAGTCATCAAGAGTCTAGCTCTGCTTGTTCCCCCTTTTGCAACCTCACACATGGCACAAGCCAACAAGTCAATCAGATTAGTGGGCCTGGTCTGGAACAGCTGCTTTAAAATAGCCAAATGGCTCCTGATTCAGCCAATCAGAATACAGCACCTGTGGTCAGCACCTTAAGAGCCAAATTATCACCACACAAATTCTCTAGAAAATTGTTGCACTCAATCAGAGTGGCCTAACATGGGAAAAATTGCCAAAAAATTGAAATTTGCATAAGCCACTGTCATGCATGAATTCAAAACTTCATGAACAAGGGAAACAGAATTAAGATGTCCAAGAAGTAGAAGAAGACACTGATTCCCTGATCAGCAAAGCATATCCTATTACACTTGATCTCCTAAAGCAAGACCTTAAGCTTCCCCTGACCCAAGTCTATAACCAGCTTTCCCACCATGACATATGGGTATTGGTTTGCATGATGCTTCTATGGATGCATGGCAAAGTAGCGTCAGTCTTGGTGATGATCTATTTTAAAAGGGACTATGAGATAGCAGCAAGAATTTCCCATATTATCCTTCTACTTTATCCACTATTACCCAATCCTTGAAAAGTTTATCCAAAGACAGCATGTTTATCTCAAATTAAAAAGTGTCTATTTTATTTGAAAATTTTAGGGGACACAGAAAATCCATGGAGATTAAGAAAAATAAAGAAGGTCAAAAAGGGACTTTCATTGGTGTTTTTCTGGCTGTTTTTCTTAAGAGATCTGTCCATTATCAGAAAAACCCTGATTACACTAATGGTTTTGAGTATAAACAGATCCTTGGTGGATTAATTGGCTCCTGGGACTGCTTGAATTCCTCCTATCAGGGATTTTTGAGCCACCAGATGGAAAAATATGCTAAGGCCATCATAATATCAGAGGACACAGACACCAGGCCTCAATTTATCCATCCAGCCAAACAGATATTCATCCAGGTAATGCTATACTCTATGATATTGGGGACATTGTATAGGTGTAGTGTTCACAGTCCTTCAATGATCCATGTCTTGGAGTCTAAGATCATACTTCTCTTTTTGGCTAGAAGATAGTGGCTGACTTGTTTGCCCATCTTGTTTTTCATGTGAATAAGGACAGACAATCACATAAAACCAAACAAATCTCACCCTGGGCTGCAGCTGTCTACTAGCCAATCAAACCAATGACACATGAGGAATAAAAATGGTATTTATCTGTCAGCCTTCATGTGAAATCTACTTAGTTCACCCACCACCACTACCCCTCCCATGTCAGCCCCTCACACCTAACCCTAGGCCCAAACATCCCAACCCAGCACACCTATAATATTTCTTTCCTGAGTTATTCTGCCTCTTATGAATCATTCTTCCCGCACCAAATAAAACCACCACCACCAAAAAATTCATTTATATATTTTATTATCCATAATTTCAATTGTTTTTTATATCTTTATTTTTTATTTTATTGTTTCTTATATGTATAAATTATTTTTATATAGTATCATATATTTACTATGCTGTGTATCTAGATCCAGAACACAGTTTTCAACTTTTTAAAACATCTCCTTGTAACAGAAATACTGTAAATCCAGAACCTGAATGTAAAAATGCGGGATTGTCAAATCCTTGGTCCAAATTTCAAATCACTTTTTGCAGGATGGTCTTTTTTAATTAAATTGAATTATTTGAGTATTTATTTGAATATTTGAAAATGCAGGAACTCATAGACACTTTGCAAATTTCAAGTCAAACTGCACATTTCCAATGGAAAAATGAATTAACTGGAATCATATTTGAAGTGCTCAATATTCATCAACCATTTTCATTAAGTTTACTATGTTTTTTGAAATTGCAGGATTGTCAAATCCTTGGTCCAAATTTTGAATCACTTTTGAATGCCACTAGTAAACTCAGATATTAATTTCAGGAACTGGAATCCAAATTTAATGTACAGTAAGCACACTAGGAAACACCAACCCAAATAAAGAAGCTCCACTCTGGACTAAAATCAAATGAAAAATTCAATCTCAATAACCATGTTTAGACATAAAAAGTAATTAAACTTTAAAATCATCCAAAACTAGAAAGAATACAATATTATACACTTAAAATTACGGATATAGAAACTCTGCTACTATTCAAGGCTAAATCAAGAGAAAACAACTACTCACAACTAAACCAATAAATCCAAATAAATACATATTTAATCTAAAATATATTTTTTTTTTATTTTTATGGACTGTCAGTTGCATTCCCAACCAGCTCCTGCACCAGCCTGCAGGGCAGCCTGTCCACAAGGGCGTCCCAGAGGGTCCAAGAACAGACCCAGAACACAAATCAAAGGGAGTCATTCCAATACACAGGCCTCCCAAGGTGTCAGCGCCAGTCAACCACCTCCTGCGTCCCAAGCCAGATCACACAGCCTTAATCCCAGACAGAAGCTGCTCTCAAGGCCTGCAACCAAAGTCTCTTACACAAAGGTCATCAGGAATAATGAGGTTACATACACCTTCACTGTATACCCAGTTGTCACCTGGCCCCACACTCTTGATCCAAGAGTTGCTACTTCCTGCCCCTGTGTCTTTGACACCACCTACAAGCCATTGGCCACCACTGTTGAGCCATCTGTGCCTATTGTGTATTCAACCATTGACAGCGCCACTGCAAGCAAGCGTGATCCCACCTTCTACACAAAGGTCCCCATCCCCTGTGTTGAGCCTGCTAGCCAGGATGCTGTGGTACCTGCCAAGGGCCGGCGTCAGTTGACAGATAGTGAGCGTGAAGCTCTCCTCAACTGCTTGAACAGGGGAATGGCAGTTTGGGATATTGCGTCCCAATTTGGTGTCACGGCCAGATACATTGCCAACATCAACACCAAGTATGGCAACACCGGGCAAATTTCCAAATCCACCAAGGCTAAGCAGCAGCCAAAACTCTTGCAGCCTGTGCATATTGACGCAATAAAACAGTGGGTAGCCAAGGATTGCCACCTGGACTCACTTGCTGTCCAATCAATGCTTGCCATGGAGTTTGGGCTTTTTGTTTCCAAAACCCTTGTTTACAAAACAATGGTTGATTTGGGCTTCTCCTGGAAAGTACTGGGAGTTTTGCTGTACAACAGAAACAATGAGAAGACCATCAAGGATTGACACATTTATGCCAAGACATATCTGGCACTAAAGGAGACTGGGAATGTCCAGTTCTTCTACATTGACAAATTGTTGTTTTCCTCCTCACTCAGGTCTAGGCATGGGTGGGTTGAGAAGGGGTCCAAGGACGGTGTAGCCCATTGTGCAGCTGTCTGTTCCCAGACCTATTCAATGGTTGCGCTTCTTGGTCCTCGCAGGTTGGACCAATACCAAATGATCAAGGGTTCCCACAATAGCAGGACTTTTCTCAATTTTCTCTAAGTTGTCAAGGAGTATCTCCGGATCAACTACCACAGTACAACCAACATTGTTGTGTTGGATAATGTTGGGCTCCACAAAGTGGATCTGGTTGTGTCCAAGTTCCCCCCCATCGACAAAAATAGCCATACCGCCAGCCACCCCTGGCTTACCAATTGTCCAATGAGACTCCTCTTCCTCCCCCCATATTCCCCATTCCTGAACCCAATTGAGGAGGTGTTTGGTTGGATCAAGAATAAGGTGAAACAAGGCCTTCCTCAGGACACTGAGGATCTATTCAATATTCTTGAGGTCAGTCAATTTGCAATGCCACCTGATGTGGTGGCAGCTTTTTACAAGCACTCAGAATCCTTCCTCCCCAAAGCCCTGGCCTCCAAGCCAATCAGATAAATGGGCGCTCTGGGTTTTATTTGTTTTTATTTTTATTTATTTTGTTTTTAGTAGGACTCAAAAATTATTATTTATATATAATGATGTGACGTTCAATTGTATTATAGACATATAAGAGTATGTAGAAAAGGTAAGTAAAATTAATTATACTAGGTATGAGGAATATATTTTTATTATAATGCACTGAATATTATATTGACTGTTGCGCTAACAAATAAATAAATTAAAAAAGATAGAAATAGATTAATTTTATTTAAATAATTGTGAATCCTTGTTGGTACTTTGGCTTTGTTAAGCCACAAATTGGACCTTGCAGGTCATCATCTGATACTTATTAAATCAGTGCCACTATAGCCACACAACACAGAAGCCAATGATTTTTATGTATTGCTTACTAATTAGTACTTAGGACGCAGGTCAAGCATATCAAATATATTTATCAAATCATATTACAAGGGAAAGGTAATTTGAGTTCTAAACAATCACTTGTTTAGAATATAAGTGGAGCGGGCCGCATGATGCGGATAAATTCAATTCTTGTTGTTTGTATATGTAATAAATGAACCTGTACTTGACGAGCTAGTAAATAAAAACATTTTTAACTTATTTTTATTATTTGACGTGGTTGCAACTATAACTAATGTCTTGTAATATATTTAGATATATTAATATTATAATTTACCTACTAAAATTTAAAACAATATTAAAATATTACAAGTAAAATTATAATTATAAATCTTAAAAGTTATATATTAAAGTTTAAATATTCAAAATTTAACTATTTTTATTTAATTGTGCTATATTCAATATTGAAATATTATATATTAAAAATTTTAATATTGAAATATGTATTATTAAAATTTTAATATTAACTTTTAGATACTAAAATTTTAATATTTAAATATTTAAAATTAAAATTTTACTATAAAAATTTTAATATTACATATTTTGATATTAAAATTTTAGTATTAAAATATAAAAAATTAAAAAAAATTTAATTTGCAAGGGAAAAATATTTATTGGGGGGATGCTAATTGCAAAGGGAATGTGATTATTCCGGGGAATTATACCCCAAAATTAAATTTTCAGCTAGTGCGTCTAATTGGATCCACATACTCTTCTGTACGTGGTGGACAACCCTGGATGCAATTGCTAGAGGGGTGGCGCCCTGTACCCTGGTGGTTGTTGAACGTTTAATAAAAGGAAGGCGGGTGAGTGAATTGACTAATAGGTTTTTTTCAGGGGGCACGTAGTACCCGTACAACGTTGCCAATGCAAATGAGTCATACAGGACGTGCTTGACTGTCCTATACCCCTGCGGTGTCTTCTGGCGTTTGAGTGCTAACCGGCATATGTCCATTTGAATAGGTACATCCTCCAACTTTTTGATGTTGGTTTTTAATATGCAGTGAAGGAGGATTCCCAGGTATACCGCAACGTGAATTCTTTGCGAGGTATATTTTTCCAAGAACATGCACAGTTTTTTGAAGACTTGAACTAACCTATTGATATAGGATGTTTGATTGAATTTGAAGAGGGTTCTGGGGGGCGCCCGACTTGTATCAGCCCCCCATGCCTCGGCAAACAATATTAATAAAGGTTTAAATGTGTTCACAAGGACTGTGTCCCCAACTTTGTTTGACAATGCCTTGAATACTTCATTAAAAATTTCAGTTTTTAAATATTCAGTTCCTATTTGAAAGTCAGTTTTTATTAGATTTTTTTATATTTGTTGATGTTTGCAAATGGGAATTGTTGAATGCTTTCATAGATATATTCATCAAAGTTTAACTTGACATCCCCACAAATTTCATTCATTTCTTTGAAGTTGATACTTGATCCTATTTCATATGCTTCCCTCAACCACGGCAAGCACCCTGCAGGTGGTAAATATTCCCTATTTTTAGCTTCAATACTTGAAAAATTATTCATATTCTGTTGAATTATTTTATTTATTTGGTTTTTATTTATTTGTTTTACAGGGGCTACCAGTGACTGGTAACCCCTGTAAAACCAACTCGGCGTAAAAGCCGCCACTTCTGCAACCTTGTCCCCATTCCTGGTGATGACTAAAATAAATATAAGTAAAACATAAAAAGACTTACTAATTGTTTCCCCTGTGGCCCCCTCAGCCACAGGCGCCACCTCAGCAAATTTCATGAGCGTTGGCTGCTCTTCATTAATTTTTCTAGGCTTAATTTTTCTTATATTTCTTGCAACTTGTGTTTCTTCTTGGTTTTCATTTGATAAAATTTCTGTATTTCTTGAAGCGCTCCTGCTTCTTGACTGAGCTTTGTTTTTGTCTGTTTCCATTTGGTCGGTTTCCTCTTCATTTGTGTTGATTTCCTTTGAAATTTCATTTCCTTCAATTAGTTTGATTATTTGAGTATTCTTTCTATTGGTTTTTGCAAATTCCCACAAGTTGTAACTTTTGCTTTTGAAATCTAACTGCTTGAGTATTTCCTTTTGAAGATTTAAAATTATTTCCTTGTGTTCTTCATTGACTATTGTTCCCAGGCTATTTTTTGTGGTTTCCTTTTGCTGGACCAAGGCCCTTCCCTCATTTCCCAGTTGATTTACCACAATTTCCCTGATGTTGTATTCAAGCTCAACAACCTTTTGGAGGGCTGACTCTAATTTGTTGATAAGTGTGTAAATATTTGACATTATGTTTGAATTCCATAAAAAAACTGGTTTTTATAGTACTACCTTCAACGCATACATATTTTTCATCATCATTAATAAATTAAAGACAATAAACGTAAATATTGCATTAGAATATAGCAATTAGACGTCAACTCTTGATATTTAGAAATTATGTGCATAACTCAATGCATTTTGATTAATAAAATTCATTGTAAACTTGGCCTTTTTCATTGTAATTTATTAAAACAGATTGTGTTTATATTAGAGAGCCATTAACGCTTAGTACAAATATTGATACATAGTGCATTTTACAGCCTGTATATTTACCTATTGGTAATAATTCTATAAACTTTTTAGTTGGATTTTGCAAGGTAATAATAATGTAATGTGTTAATAAATTACTGTTTATTGTCATTAATTGGCTGATTTTCTTTGCTGTGGCAATTGTGCATTTTCTGATATTTACGCACTAGTATCCAATTGGTTGGTTTCACATCAAATCGCACAGGCAATAGGAAATCAAGCCGCCACCCCAAGACCAGATGTGGTTGGGGTGGCGGCTTGATTTCCTATTGCCTGTGTGATTTGATGTGAAACCAACCAATTGGATACTAGTGCGTAAATATCAGAAAATGCACAATTGCCACAGCAAAGAAAATCAGCCAATTAATGACAATAAACAGTAATTTATTAACACATTACATTATTATTACCTTGCAAAATCCAACTAAAAAGTTTATAGAATTATTACCAATAGGTAAATATACAGGCTGTAAAATGCACTATGTATCAATATTTGTACTAAGCGTTAATGGCTCTCTAATATAAACACAATCTGTTTTAATAAATTACAATGAAAAAGGCCAAGTTTACAATGAATTTTATTAATCAAAATGCATTGAGTTATGCACATAATTTCTAAATATCAAGAGTTGACGTCTAATTGCTATATTCTAATGCAATATTTACGTTTATTGTCTTTAATTTATTAATGATGATGAAAAATATGTATGCTAATAATTTTAAGCTATTTGTAAAATGTACAACATTGTATTAATTATGGGAAATTTTGATAATGTAAAAAGAAAATATTATTAATTATGAATTGAAAGAGAGATATCAATTTTAATAAGTTGTCACAAAGAAAAGATTTATTTACTGATCAAAGGATGGGAAGGGGAGGGAATGGGCAGAATGAACATTGCCTTCATCTGCGCCTGTGAAAGGGGCAGCATCAGAGATAGTGGGGGGATTGGTAGTGGCTTGGGAGTCAGGGTTGGAAGGCAGGTGGCTTGATGGGGGGTTGGAGAGGCAGGGTTTGTTGACTGGGAAGGGGCAGCAAGAGCAGTTTGCTTCAATTGCTCAAATTCTTCTTCTGTCACGTATGCAGGCTTGACAAAACGGATGGATGGGCAAGGGGGAAGGCAAGAGTCCTTTCTGGACTTATCACTATCACTTGCATAGAAGATGATGAGATCAAATAAGTCCTGGACGGACACGGAAGGGAAAAGCTCATAACCCTTATCAATTTGGGTGCATAGTTTGTTGTAGGTGGCAGGCTTTAAGCGCCTGAGGGCAGAACCAAAATTGTAGAGACATACATCTGCAAGATGCATGTTGGCGTGGTTGATGGGGTAGGACCAACAGGTATGCCCTGCAGCCCTGATTTCTTGGGTTGCCCATTCCTGCTGCTCCATCTCAGCACTAAGTACAACTGTGTGCACGGCGTTTTGTGTGGCCCACTCCTCCAGCATGGCCTTGAGCTCTGTCTGGTAGGCATACCCATCTGCGGTGTTTGATATTGCCAAGTAATAATTGACGCCCAATGGGGAAACTGCCAATAAAACCCCAACAAAACAATACAAGATTGGGCCGCGCTTGTACACGTCAGACTGGATACGCTTCTCTCCATAGTCTTGGATACTTGCAGAAATCTTAGCGTATGATAGGAAGATGACGTCATTACGGGCCCTCATTGCCCTCCCTTTAATAAAATTGATGATGGTCAAATTGTATGGGTTGGTATCCACCAAACTGGGGCCACCAAGAACCTGATTGGATAGGATTCTGGCGGCAACCACAACTCTGTGCATCCACAAATTCACTGTTCTTTTGTTGGTGAAGATGCTGTGGAGTCCCAGCTGGAGACGTACCTGGACCAGGGGCATCCGCGGGTCACGTTCCATAATGGCCATCATAAGGGGATGGGCTGTGTCACCTTTGGTTGAAGTACAGGCACCAGTTGAGGTCTTCTTGGTAGGGGGGCCACAGTTGGCGTGGGCTTGCAGGGTTGCAGCCACAGTGGACTTTGCAAAACCCATTGCGGCCGCAATTTCCCCAAGGGACATAAGCATCCCTTGCTTTTTAACCATTTCAAGAACAATCTCTGGAGTGATTAATTTTCTTCTGCGCCTTGCAGGCTGATTGGCTGGAGGCGGGGTGTGTCTGCCTTGAGAACCAGACAGTGCCATCTGATTGGCTGTTTCTGGATTCTGGCTTCCATTGGTGGCCCCATGGCTCACTTGGTCAATTCCAGATGCTAGTGTTGCTGTATGATTTGGGTTAGCAGCTGCCTGTGCGTGATGGGCAAACAGGGCCATGCTTGAGGACGCAGGAGAAAGAACACACTCCTGGGTAGTGCTTGCGGAGGGGCCTGCAGGTTGGGAGTGGCCATAGAGGGAGGCTTCACTATTAGAAGACCCAGTGTAGCCCTGCATAATTTTGTCAAGGCCAGGGAACAGCTTGTTGACTTGGTTGGTGTTGGAAGAAGACATAATAAAAATTTTATTATAATTTTAAACTCAAGAAGAGGAATGTATATTTTAGTCAATTTTATTGTTATATATGTTAATTTTGTGAATATTATGATCTAAATTTTAGCCGTCCTAAAATGGAATAGGGTGATTTTTGGGAATGCTTGTGATTCCTAAAAGAATCAGCACAAATCCACTCTAGATCCTTTAGCATCCTTTTTGAGACACCCATAAATTATATTTATTTCAAATTCCTTGCAATTATGATTTGAAACTTGGTTCTTGGATTTGACAATCCCGCAATTTCAGATTTGTTAATTTTTACATGATGTCTATGATTTGTTTGACATACAGGAAATCTCAAATTGTACATAAGAATCCTGCATTTCTGATTCATGTATCCCGCATTTGTTTGCTGAGTTTTGTCTTTTGTTAGTTGAGTTATCTGCTCAAGAGATTCAAAATTTGCCAATTTAAATAAATCAAAAAAAGTCAAATTAAATTGGTTGATTTTATTAAATATTTTAATTCTCACTCAGCTGAGTTGCCCGCAAAAGTGATTCAAAATTTGGACCAAGGATTTGACAATCCCGCATTTTTACGTTCAGGTTCTGAATTTACAGTAACGACAATTTGATGTTTAATTTGACTCAAAAAAGTTAAAAATAACTATATTCTGGATCTAGATACACAGCATAGTAAATATATGATACTATATAGAAATAATCTATACATATAAGAAACAATACAATAAAAAATAAAGATATACACAAACAATTGAAATTATGGATAATAAAATATATAAATGAATTTTTTGGTGGTGGTGGTGGTGGTTTTATTTGGTGCGGGAAGAATGATTCATAAGAGGCAGAATAACTCAGGAAAGAAATATTATAGGTGTGCTGGGTTGGGATGTTTGGGCCTAGGGTTAGGTGTGAGGGGCTGACATGGGAGAGGTAGTGGTGGTGGGTGAACTAAGTAGATTTGACATGAAGGCTGACAGATAAATACCATTTTTATTCCTCATGTGTCATTGGTTTGATTGGCTAGTAGACAGCTGCGGCCCAGGGTGAGATTTGTTTGGTTTTATGTGATTGTCTGTCCTTATTCACATGAAAAACAAGATGGGCAAACAAGTCAGCCACTATCTTCTAGCCAAAAAGAGAAGTGTGGTCTTAGACTCCAAGACATGGATCATTGAAGGACTGTGAACACTACACCTATACAATGTCCCCAATATCATAGAGTATAGCATTACCTGGATGAATATCTGTTTGGCTGGATGGATAAATTGAGGCCTGGTGTCTGTGTCCTCTGATATTATGATGGCCTTAGCATATTTTTCCATCTGGTGGCTCAAAAATTCCTGATAGGAGGAATTCAAGCAGTCCCAGGAGCCAATTAATCCACCAAGGATCTGTTTATACTCAAAACCATTAGTGTAATCAGGGTTTTTCTGATAATGGACAGATCTCTTAAGAAAAACAGCCAGAAAAACACCAATGAAAGTCCCTTTTTGACCTTCTTTATTATTCTTATTCTCCATGGATTTTCTGTGTCCCCTAAAATTTTCAAATAAAATAGACACTTTTTAATTTGAGATAAACATGCTGTCTTTGGATAAACTTTTCAAGGATTGGGTAATAGTGGATAAAGTAGAAGGATAATATGGGAAATTCTTGCTGCTATCTCATAGTCCCTTTTAAAATAGATCATCACCAAGACTGACGCTACTTTGCCATGCATCCATAGAAGCACCATGCAAACCAATACCCATATGTCATGGTGGGAAAGCTGGTTATAGACTTGAGTCAGGGGAAGCTTAAGGTCTTGCTTTAGGAGATCAAGTGTAATAGGATATGCTTTGCTGACCAGGGAATCAGTGTCTTCTTCTACTTCTTGGACATCTTAATTCTGTTTCCCTTGTTCATGAAGTTTTGAATTCATGTATGACAGTGGCTTATGCAAATTTCAATTTGTTGGCAATTTTCCCATGTTAGGTCACTCTTATTGAGTGCAACAATTTTCTAGAGAATTTGTGTGGTGATAATTTGGCTCTTAAGGTGCTGACCACAGGTGCCATATTCTGATTGGCTGAAGCAGGATCCATTTGGCTATTTTAAAGCAGCTGTTCCAGACCAGGCCCACTAATCTGATTGACTTGTTGGCTTGTGCCATGTGTGAGGTTGCAAAAGGGGGAACAAGCAGAGCTAGACTCTTGATGACTGGCATCCAAGTCAAACCCATATGGGTTGGGAGTCAGGTATAGGTTGGATTCCTCATTACCTACATCAAAGGTCTGGGTGTAGACAGGGGCCTCCACGTCCTGATCCACACCTCCACAGACACTATCTTGTATGATGCCTTGTTTTCTGAGGCTATTAGATTATTGTTGTCAGCAAAAACCATCTTAAAATAAAGGCAATCAAAAATAACTAAAAGAAGAAGTTTAAAATTTTATGGTCTGATTTTTATTGTAATCATGACTCCAGATTTAGATAGTACTTGAAGCTCTTACACACAAATAAATAGCCTTAAAAATCAATAAAATGTCTCCATTTCAAAATTAAATATCTGTTTATTGGCTGCTAAAATATTCTTTTTATTTTAGGATACAAATACTACAAATCTTTTGTGACTTCATTTTGTTTTGTGTTTTTGAAATATTGCTTCTAGGTTGCTCTATTTTTATTTCATTTTGGCTCTTCTGTTAGTGCACATATGAATTAAAATAAGATTATAATATATTCTGGAACAACTACAATCTATTTTACTTGTTGTATCAAGTCATTTTTTTATAGTATGGGCTACCTAGTTTGATGTTTGATATAATTTTTATTTTGTTTTAGTAATATTAGAATTCTTGCTTTGCATTTTTCCAGTTCACCAAAAAATACTCAAATTTTTTGCAGTCTGAAACTTTCCCAATTTGGAGTCTGCTTAAATCTGAGTCTACATTGTTTTAATCTGAGTTATTTTTTCTTAGTGCTATAGCTTTGAAAACTATGGTATACTTTGAGAACTTCACTTAATAATTATTTGATTTAGTTTTATATTTACTTGATAGGAGGGATATGGACAGATATATGTTACTTTGTGATCAGGTGTTTGGGATAGCCACCAAAATTCACAATAAAGGAATTCAAAATAAAAAAATTGTGTTAATGACAGCACATTTTTAGACTATGTTATTAGCAGCTTTAATTTTATTGATGTTCATTTTATATTTAAAACAAAATAAAAATAAAGGCATAAAATATATAAACTAACATTAATATGAGTAATATAAAAGCCTTATAATTAATTAGCTGGCTATCAAGGAATGGGGGAATAAATGATTCATAATGTACGTAAAACTCTGCCACTGTCTCTGCTAGAAGGATGTAGACCCCAACCTGCAGTAAATCAAACAAGGCCTTGTGCCCATATTGTAACTGTGCTGTTTTAGCAGAATTACAAGGGGAAAAATATTTAGAAGCTAGATAATAATCTTTATTGAGAGATAGGGATTATATAGTCAATGTGAATCAAGGATAACAGGAACATGATTGTTGATCACACAGTTGGATGGAAGAAGGTGGTGGCTTGATCCTGGTAATGAGTCAAGCGCCAAAACAAGGTATCCACTGTAAGGGATCATAATCTGTTCATGTTGTTGGATTTGGTAATTCAAGTTGACTTCCTAGTCTGGCTTCAAGTGGCCAGGTAATTGGATTGCAGGTCACAACCTTGCTTGTTTAGAACCTTGCTGGCGGGTCAAGCCTGCTATTTTGACACACACACCCCAACTGAAGGTTGGCCTTCTCTGGGGGTAGGTTGCCAGGGAGGTTTTCAGGAGCCTGGGCGCTGTACTAGACTAATTTTTGCTCTGTGGTGGGCAGGTCAGTTTCTTGTTGTTTTTGTCTTGCTTTGCAGGGTCTCAGGCTATCATGGTGTAGGGTCTTGTCTTTCTTGCGCTTCCTGAGTCCTTGCACAAGGTAAGTGTTAAAAAATTTTACCTTTAGAATGATTGCTGACCCTACTTTCTTGGGTTGTAGTTTGCTTTTATCAACGTTCATGACCCAAACTTTGTCCTCAACTTCATGTCTATCACAGATGGGGACAAACTTCTTTTGCAGACGTTTATTCTCCTTTGCTGTTTGCTTGCTGTTAGCCTCTATCACTTGAGGGTCTGAGCGTGCAGGGACTTTACTTGGAATTTCCAGTTTAGGTCCTATCAATGCTTGAATAATTCTTTGGCTGTGTGCTGTATACCAGTTCAAACTGGTTTTTTCAGTGGATCTGTTCACTTGGGTTTGACACATGAGTAGTGCAGTTGGTAGCTGCTTTTACCAGTCTTCAGGTCTCCTGGCAGTGAGTTTGGCTAATGCTTGCACAAGGCTGCCATTAAGCTGCTCTACGCGTCCATTGGCCTGTGTGTGGTATGGTGTTGTCACAGAATGTTTGACCCCATTTTTAGCGAGGTATATGTTGGTGTTTTTGGAGGTCAATTCTTTCCCTCCATTGGTTATCAGGAGTTCTGGCTTTCCAAACTTGTTGACTATCTCTTTACCAATAAATTGTTGTATGTCATTGCCAGTGTGTGCCCTTACTGCTTGGGCTACTGGCCATCTTGTAGCAAAGTCTATGGCGGTAATGATGTATTTCTTATCATTTTGTTTCCCTGGCATGGGGCCAACAACATCAAGGGCCCATACTTTGAAGGGTAGTTCTGTGCAGATGGGAAGCACTGACTTTAGAGGGGTTTTGCTTTTGGCAAACTTTTTGCATACCTCACATTGATCTAGGACCTCTTGAACACTGTGGTATAGGGTTGGCTACCAGGCCTTATGCTTAAGGAACTCATATAGGTTTTGACTCTTGGTGTGTCTGAGGTCTCTATGATAGCGTAGGATGGTGTCTACCCGCTGGTGTGTGGGGATATAGGGAATGGTAGTGCCGTCAGACATTTTTCTGTGTAGGGTCCTGTATATGTCAGCAAATAGGTGTTTGTTTTTGATGACTGTTTCTTTTGTGATGTCAGTTGTACCAGGGGGGAAACCCTTGTCCTTTGTTTGTAGTACCAAGAGAGGCCAGTCTGGGTTGAGCCCATTTTCCCCTCTTGTGGCACAGACATATAGGGATGAGAGGGCGTCTGCCATGACAAGCTCAGGCCCAGGTTTATACTGTATGAGAATGTTGAATCTCTCCAAGAGCTCTATTCAGCGGGCTTAGCAACGAGATAGATTTGCTTGGGTTTTGAAATATATGAGCAACTTGTGGTCAGTTAATGCTGTGAATTCTTCCTGCTGTTCTAGATAACAACACCATTTGACTAGGCAGTGTACAATGGTCAGCAGTTCCTTGTTGTGGATAGGATATTGGCACTTGCCATCTGTCAACTTTTGGGATTCATAAGCTAAGGGCAGGAAATCACCATCATTATTTTTGATTTGTAGTACTCCCCCAATGGATGCGTCTGAGGCGCCAGTTTCCATCTGGTATTCTCTGTCACGTTTGGAGTATTGCAGGATGGGAGCTGTCGTGAGCTTTTCCTTGAGGCGTCTAAAACAGAGGTCACATTGGGGGTCCACACAAACTTGGATTTGGCACCTGTTATGGTGGGTAAGAGGGCAGTTAAAACGCCACAGTCAGGTATGAAGCGGCGTACATAGGCCATCATCCCCAGGAAGATGTGGAGTTCCAACTTATCCTTGGGTGGCGGCATCTTGCATATGGCCTGTATCTTTTGATTGTCGGGTTTGATGCCGTCCTTTGAGACTATGTGTCCCAGGAAGGGTAATTGCTTGTGGAAGAACTGGCACTTGGAGGGTTTGGCCAACATTTTGTGTTGTGCCAGGGTAGCAAAGACTGACTCTAGGTTTTTGTGGTGCTGTTCCATCAAGGGGCTGTAGACAATGATGCTGTTCATGTAGACTAGGGCATGCTTGCCTATGTGTGGCTCAAATACTTTGTTCATGAAGGTCACAAAGGTGGACGGTGTAAATTCACTGCCACCTCTGGCCTTGGTTCAACTGTTTTCCCTGCCGCACCAAAAAAGGGCCAAAAACAACAGCCAAGCCATTAAATTCCCTAGAAGATTTAGCCCACACTGTTGATGAGAGATTTGTTCTGGCCTATCCTGCAGATCCCCCTGCTTTGGTTGTCCCGGCTTGCAAAGAAACACTGATCAATTTAGATTGTTTGTTATCATGGTGTTGTCCTCTCTTGAAAATTATCAGGAACAGCCAATCAAATGATGCCACATCAACAACCAGAAAAGCAAATGAATCTGAAATGGTTGGGATGCCTTCCAGCCAATCAGTTGGAGCTGCGGAAATTAGAGTAAAACCCTCCAGTATCTCTGACCCTATCCAGCAAAGTTTTTCTCCTAGCCAATTGAATCTAGGTTCAACTGTCATGTGATCATCTTAATTGCAATCCATTCCTTTTAACATAGCAAGGGAAATTTCAGTCCCCTGCTTGTCTATTTTCCAATTTAATAAAGTTTGGTTATTGCACTTCACTTTTCAAAATAAACACTGATTATTGGAGCCCCTTGCTTGGAGCTCCTGTTGTCTAAATTTTTAAAAAGTGTTAGTTATACCCTTTACGCTTACCTTCCTGTGTCCCGTTTTGAACTTGGGCTCTCCTCTAGTTTCACCCAAGCAGGCTCCAGCGTATAGCTGTTGCCGTCTTCTGTTTTGCTTTTGAAACTCACATTTGAAACCTAAATTTGAAGTTAAAATCAATATAAAAATCTTCTTTTATCTTGACTTTCCTTTAATTTCTTGGTTTTCAAACCTGTTTTTTGTTTTAATTGCTTTTGAAGCCTTTCAAGCTCATTGCCAAGCCCCCCAGGGTTGTCCTGCTGCCTCCTGCTTGGTTTTTCCTTGTGTGTGTCCCCAGGTCCCCCAATTTTTTATTGTTTGCAGTTTGGAAATTTGTACCAATCTCCTTTAAATTTTATGCTGGTTTTTTTGATGATACTCCCTATTGCAAAATTTGTGGTGTTTTCCTTGGCCCCATTTCTGCTATTCTTGTGGTCTACTTCCCCAGACTTGTGGGGAAAGATCTTCTCCTCTGCTTGTCTTGTGGGTGAAGACCCTCCCAGTCTCTGGAATCTCCCCAGCGGCCTTCTCTTTTCTGGAGAGGCTGTGGTTAAGAGTTTGACGTGTAACAACTTAGAACTGGGTATTGCAGATCTCTCCTTGCCTGCCTCTGAGGGGGATGCGCCTTCCATGCCTCCCCTCCTCAGCTTGTCCCTGAGTGATTTGGTACCACTTGTGGTCCCTGTAGTGTCCCCTCTCACTCCCACCCGCACTCCTTGGCTGCTCACCAGACTGGTGTTGATGGGTCTGAACGCCTATTTCCCTCAAATGTCTCCTGTGTTGTCCTTGTGGTCCCCCCTTCAAGTGGCTGTCCCAGTCCTCCACTGGGCGGCATCCTGGTGGTTTGTCTCACCGGGATGAGAGCCAAACTTAGTTAGTTTAGCCCCCCTCTCTCACAAATGGGGTGTTTGCCATGCCAAAGTTGAGCACCGCACATTTGTATGAGCCGTATTTAGTATGGAAGGCTGTTTTGGGGATGTCTTCCTCCTTGATGCAAATCTGGTTGTAGCCTGCAGTCAGATCAATCTTGGAGAAGACTGTGGCCCCTCCCAAGGCATCAAAGAGGTTGTCAATCAGTGCTATTGGATAACAATTCTTGATGGTAACTTTGTTTAGGGCTCAGTAGTCTGTGACCAGACGCAAGGTACCGTCCTTCTTGGCCACAAAGAATACGGCGGCCCCAAAAGGAGACTGTGAGGGGCAGATAAGTCCTTTCTCCAATGCCTCCTTGAGTTAGGCGCATAGGGTGTTGTCTTTGTTTGTGGTAATCCTGCAGATAGGGCGTGCTTTGGGGACAGCCCCTTTGAGTTAGATGGAGTTTTGGATGTGTTTCTCAGGGGGCAGCCCAGGTAGTGCTTCTTTGAAGATTTCTGGATGGCGGGCCACAATTTTGAGGTCCTGAGGCGTGGAGGTATCCTGGTGATCCTTGAAGTGTATGATCTTGTACTGGCAGGAGTCCCAGTCAATTGCCTTCAGGTTTTTTTCTTCCAGGGTCTCTGTGATGTGCACAAAGACGTGGTTGCGTAGGAGTTGGTCCACTGAGTCAGGGTAGATCTGGTGGTTGACACCTTCACGCTTGATGGTCAACACTGAGGTTTCCAAGTCTATGTGAGGATTGTTCTTTTGCAACCAGTCCAAACCCAGTACAATGTCAAACTTTGGAAAGTCAATGACAGGGCCTTGAATGGTGGAGTGTAGGTTCTCAAGCATGACAGAGAAGGGGGGTGGTTTCCCTTGTCACAGCAATGTGGTGTTCATCAGCTAAAACCACATTTTTAATCCTCAAAGGATTAGTGGCCAGCTTGAACTTGTCCACAAAGCTGCTGTTGACTAGGGTTTGATCTGCACCTAAATCCAGGAGTGATGAGCCTGTGTAACTGCAAAAACAGAAAGGATAGGACATCAGTTTATTGGGATATCTGGAAATGGTGTACAGTACCAGGTCCTCTGAGGGCACTTGGATAATTGGGCATTGGTCCATGTCCTTGGGTTGGCACTCATCATTTGGCAAGATAGGAGTTGTGTGGGGAGAGCTTGGCTTGCTTAATGCTCTCCCTGGGCTTTTCTCTTGTCTTGATTGCCTTGCGTGGCAGTGATACAGAAATGGGTACAATTTGACTGGCCATTGTTCCCACTTCCATGTCCATTTGAACCTGTGGGTTTATGGTTGGTGTTATTACCGTTGTTTCTGGGGGGTTGAGTGGAGTGACCTCCCTGTGTGGGAGTCCTTGGGTCTCTCTTGTTTTCCTGTTTGTGCCTTATGAAGGGCATTGAAGGTTTGTTCTGCTTTCTCTTCTTTGCAGTACAGGCTTTACAGGTTGGTCACCTGGTCCAGGTTCACGTGTCTCATCACATGCAACTTGAGGGTGTTGTAGTACATGAGATGTGTGGCTGGGGTGTCAAAGGCCATATCAGATGGTGCATAAAGTTGGAGTTCCTTATAGGCGCAGGTGAGTTCCTTCACAGTGCCTGCCTGGGTAAGGTTCTTCACTTGATGTATGATCATGAGTGCCGTATCCTTGAGCACAAATCTTGCCAAGAAGTCTTTCTTGAAGGTATCCCAGTTCTTGTTGGTGTGTTCCTTGTACCACTTGACACACCAGGTGCCAGCGTCATGGGTCAGGCAGATGGAGATTTCTGCAATCCAAAATTATTGCGGGCATTCCATCTAGTCTAGCTTGCTTTGGGCAGACTGAATCCATGCGGCAGTGTTGTTGTTGTTGGCCCCGGGGAAGGGTTCCAAGGCAGCGCTTTGCAGTCTTTGAGCTACTTAGTCTGACATGGTGTTTTTGTTGGTTGGTTGCGGCATGGAGGAGGGAGCCTGGAAGAAACCTTGTGCAGACATGGCATTGAAGGTGGGTAGTGGGATCACTGTATTCTGGTACAGGACAAAACCATCAGGTATCTTGATACCAGGAGTGTACGGAGTCCAGTCAGGCGGGAGGCCAGACATAATTCTATCAAGGATTTGTTGGCCGCAGCGTTTGCGGGCAACAGGCAGAATTTTTCAAGATAAGGTAAGATGAATAACCTACTTGTGCTACCAATGTTGTAACTGTGCTGTTTTAGCAGAGTTACAAGGGGGAAAATATTTAGAAGATTGATAATAATCTTTATTGAGAGATAGGGATTATATAGTCAATGTGAATCAAGGATAACAGGAACATGATTGTTGATCACACGGTTGGATGGAAGAAGGGGGTAGCTTGATCCTAGTAATGAGTCAAGAGCCAAAACAATGTATCCACCGTAAGAAATCATCATCTGTTCATGTTGTTGGATTTGGTAATTTGAGTTGACTTCCTAGTCTGGCTTTGAGTGGCCAGGTAATTGGATTGCGGGCCACAAACCCACTTGTTTAGAACCTTGCTGGCAGGTCAAGCCTGCTGTTTTGACACCCAGTTAGAGTCCCTCACTTGACAACTCACTTTATCCTCCCAAATACCTCCTTGATTGGGTTCAGGAATGGGGAATATATGGAGAAAAATAATAGACACATAGGTGCTGTGGCCAATTGCTGTTGGCCAACTTTCACGCCTGTCTCAATCATTAGGAATTCCTCAAGAATATCAGCCACCTTTTGGAGACCAACATTATCCAACACAATGGTGGTGGTGAATCCAAAGCTAGTGATCCTTAGGTGTGCCTGGACTAATCAAATAGAAATGATAGAAATTTCCTGCTGTTGTGGGAGTCCCAAGATCATTTGATACATCTCAATCCCTTTTGGACCAAGGAGAGCCACTATTGAATAGGCTGGTGCACAGACTGATGCACATCAAGATACTCCGTCTTTGGAACCTTTGGAGACATAGCCATAGCTTTTTCACATAGACAAATCAACACTAATATTTAAATATAGTAGAATTTTAATTTCCCTTTGTTTTTGAGAGCAATGTACGCCTCTGCATATTTTTGATGGGTCTCAATATTGGCAGGGCTGTTTCAGTTGTAGGGAGAAACTCTGAGTTTTTTCCATGAAAACTGCAGCCCCCTGACCACAAAATAGAAAAAAGAAATTGAAGTCTCAATCCCAAAAGTAGACTTGACAATAGACTTTATATTTGCCAGTTCAAGACAACAGTCTTGGTTAATCCACTGGCAAATGGCTCATTTGTGCACCTTGGCAAGCAGGGTTAACAGGTGCTTGGTTTTCTTCATTTGGAGAATTTGACTAATGTTAAGAAATTTTTTAAATTTTTATTGGCATATTTTGGATCCACTCTAACAATTTTGTGGCCTTATTGAGGTCCCCAGTGTCATGTATCAACTTGATAAGGGTAAGGTGATTTATTTTCAGAATAACCTTATGAGCTGATTTTTGGGGTACATTTAAATTGGGATCCTGCTCAGTGACTGGCACTCAAGGCATATGCACCTTGTTGTAGAAGGGTGTGATCTTTTTTAACACCTGCTGCTCTTCCACAGCTCTTTAAAACTTTGGCTCTTTTTTTATTTCTTGGTCATCATTACATAGAACTCATAGCTAGTTTCAAGCACTGACTGAACCTTTTGTATCATTTTTGTTGGAGTTAAATACCAAAGAAGTGAGCTCAACTTCCCTATTGTTCACTGCTTTAGATGTGAAAATTTTGGTGGCCTTTCTAGGTAGCTTTGGTACCCTTGTATTTATGATCTGTGCCCTCCCAGCATGTGTGTGCTTGAACTGGTTGATGTGTCTGTGCGGCCTCAAAAGTATCCATTGCTCTCTTAACTCCTTCCTGAGTTGGCACTTGTTTTGCACTCACATGTCTTTTTGATTCATAGGGACACCCCCAATCACAGCGCACAGCAGCTGTGTTGTCACTCTGTTGTTATGTTCCTTCCATTTTACTAAATAATAAAGTTATGAACCAAGATAAATTAATCTAAACCCCTCATTTTTGGTTTTGCCATTTATCTGAATATGGTTATTTGATTATAAATTACATCACCTAACTTTCTGTTTATAGATATTTTATCTCTTAATTGTTTTTGGTATTACATGACCCATTTTAGAATCACTAAACTAACTCTTACCCATTTTCCCATATTGTATACCATATTTAAACGCTCAGAAAATGTTTTTATAATAAATGTCTCAGATCAGGTGTATTTTTAGATGGCTAGGTATCATTCTTGTTTGCAGCTCATTTTACACAACAACTGGGTATTTTTGTTTGCTGGTTGAGTTGTTATAGTGCTTTATTTTTGGATTGGGTTTTGGCTCACTGTGTCTGAGCATATCTTGTTGCTGATTTACATAGTAAACATATATACACCAAAGGACAGCTCAAACAACTATGTCCGTGATTTTGTGTATTTTGTACTGTTTTTATTATTTTTCTGGTTGTTTGTGTTATTTGTTGCTTTGTTGAGCTATTTGCCTATAAGCACGCAGAGCCTCTGTCAACAGGGGTTATATCTTACCCTGATACTTGTATTTTACTTAGATCTGAGTTCGCTTTGTTTAAGTCTGAGCTATTCCTGCTTAGTGCCATAGCTGTGAAAACTACTGTAAAATGACTGAATTTGCTTTATTTGAGTGACAATGTCAGGATTGACAATTTTCTTCCCCTTGAAGCCCAGGGCCAAGAGCAAGATTCAAATCCTGAACCTGACTACTTGCAGGCTGCAAGCCCTGAGGACCAAAGGGCCAGCTGCCCGCGTTTTTCTGGCATCAAGCCCCCTCAAGCTGAGGCCAAGCCTAATTCCCAAAATGAGAACATCAGCAAAAAATTAAGGGCTACATCAACCAAAGAAGGGCCCAACAACTTGCCTAATGAAGGCAGAAAAAATCCTACTATTAACTTCATGGGCACAAAGTCTATACAAGTAGCCAATCAAGACCCACTACCAGAGGAAAACATGGGCTTAAGGCCTGTCCTCATGATCATGGCTTGAGAACAGAAGGGCCCAGCAAACCTTCCTGAGATTTCAACCAATGAGTGGGGGCTCAGCAGCAGTGCCATTTTGCTGCCCCAGAACCCAAGCGCCCTGGCCACCTGACCTCAGATTTCCTGATCTTATGATGAACCCCAAATGGAAAAATGTAAGTTTGGCAGTGGGGTACTATATAGACTCATAGACCCTGCGCTGATACTGTATCATCATTTTTAAATAAAAGGGTTATGAGACATTGGTTTTCCCATTTTTTACTATATTTTATTCTTATCATTTACCAAATCAGCTTCAGATCTTCAGGGCCACCTGTCCCTCTGCCCACAGTTTATTGTCCTCCTGGTGTCCCTTTGGTCCCATCTACTATATGAAATATCCTTTGAAGCCCAAATACAAGGAATTCACCCTTGAGAATATACTTAAAGAAGATCCTCTGGCCCAACTTAATTTGTGAGTAAGATTTAATAGACAAGGACCTTGGCATTACACCAAGTTCATCCTTTCCAAAGACAAGTATAACCTCCTATCCATCTATCAATTGGACATGGAATTGCCAATTACCCCAAAGCCAATGCTGATGTCTCCACCTGAACTTCCTATAGACCATTCCAGCAAGCTATTTGAGATTGTGTACATCATCCTCTCTGTGGTGATTGACCTCATAATTCTGGCTGCTGGCCTGTGATCCTGGGTTAGGATGTCAGTGTCATACCATATTAAGTTAGCTCCAATCTTGTGGTGGGCCCTGCCTGCAAAACCTGCGGCCCACGTAATCCCAGAAAACGACAGGCTGGCTGCCCAAGCTTGGATCTCTGACAGATAAGTTGTGTTGTTGTCACTTTAATTAAACTTGTTTCTGGTATACATATTTTGTTATGTGTCTGAAGATTTTTACCCAGTACACTATTTTGTCTGTGAAATGAGCTCATGCTTTCATTAATCAGTTGAAACTTGTTCTGGGATGAAGTGGTTTTGTTCTAGGCTGATATATCTTTGTTTATCTCAACAGGTTGTAAGGCTACTGTACAACAGAGCTTATTTGGATTTAAAAAAGAGATTTAAAGTTTTCTTGGGTAGAATAAAAATTTCCAAGCAGGATTGTTTAAAGTACCCTGATTTATTTAGAAGCTGTATAAGCTTAATAAAATAAGCATGCTACTGCTACATTTTGGGCTATTTGGATTTATTCTAGGTAAGATGTAAGAGTTTTTTATTGAGATGAGGTCAGACCACCCAATCAATTTAAAAGATCTAGCTAAATTTTTGGGCAAGTTTAACTTTTATTGCCAAAACAATTAAACATCATGTTTGCTGCCCTTTGCTACAACACTATAAATCTAAGCTGATTTTAACAGTTTGTTATTTTAGGTACATACTGCATGAGTTGCAAACAGCCAATTTTGGACCATCCATCTGAAAGGCTATTGATTTAGCTGAGTTTTAGTTAATGGGTCAACTATGGGAAATGTTAAACTATGCATTTTAAAAAACTTTTAAAACTTAGGCATAGTTTTCATCCCACATGTATGACCTGCTTATAATTGAGGACCACAAGCCAAACAGTATTTGGCTAGTTAGGATGAAAACCTTTAGTAATACAAGCTTTAAGTACAGTGGTTTAAACAAAAGATACACAAATATAAATTCATCATGTTTATTGCCACTTGACTACACATGGTACTGACTATGAGCAAGGAGATTCAAAATTCAAGTACGAGGGAAGAGATGCTGGGCATTTTTCATTTGGCACTTCAGGCAATCTGGGTGCAAGTAGATAGCAGAGAGATCAGGAGCAACCTGGCTTAAGAGTTTTAAGGCAGAGTGGCTAGGGAGCAAGTTCAAGCGAAGGAAGAGGAGCTTTTGAAACTTTGTGGTATCCTTCATAAGGTGAGCCAGTATGATGTCATGGGAGAAGCTCAAGGCAAGAAAGAAGAGTTCAGGAAAGATTTCAGTCAGGGCTTCCAAAGTAAATACTGTCAGACAAGTTTCAGAGAGGAACTCAAGATGGGTGACTTTGCACTTTACACCCTTGGGGAAACGCTTAAAGAAATCAGGATCTAATATCCCTGTAAGTTTAAGAAATTTGAGCTTGGTCAGCTTGGATAGAATACGGCCCATTGTCTGGCCTACAATCTGGGAAACATTAAGATGGAATGTGACCACATTAGTGAATTGATCACTAAATCTAAATCCAACATTATTACTTAATACTTTCATGGACAAAATCTTCCACATTAGACCACTGATTGGATTCTGAAGCTTTAGCAATAGTGAAGGGGATTTTCAAGTTAAGCGTCTTGACACTTGATCCAGTGAGATCCAGTACAAGCTTGCATTTAGTTTCCTCATTTTTAGGTTTGATGGTCAGATCTGTGATTCCCCCAAAGTTGAGGGGCTCTAGCTCAAACAAAGTCTGATTTGCTTTTTTGTTACAGATGATAAACTTCAACATTTGGAGCACGGAGCAGTTGCTTGTGATGGCAGAAAGAACTTCATTATTTAGAACATTAACCCTGATTCCAAATGAATTAAGGTTGAATTTCTGGATGGTTTCCAAAAGTTGATTAGGGAGAGATCTTCCCAAATCCAACAGACCAACACCCAAATGATCAAGTTTATTCAACTTGCCAATGATTGGTAGAAGCTCATCAGTTCTTGCATCTGCACAATAGTCAAAGTGACTAAGCTGTCCAGCAATGGATTCAAGAAAGTTCAAGAAATAATCTGATTGTTCAAGAGAAAAGCGATCCCCAATAGTTATCTTTGTCAGATCGGGAACATGGCCAATCAGATTACACTTGAAGAAGGAGTTGAAGTAATCAATTCTGAGGCACTAAATATAAGGGCCCACTTGTTCTTGGGCGGTATGGTAAGAAAACCAGGGCTTCTTGTATCTGAAGCGCACAGAAGAATACTTGTGAGGAATCAAGTTTGAGCTCTGTCTTCTCTCTCCATCAAAATAATGGCGCTCTCCAGGAAAAAGGAATTTCATGATTTCCTCTCAAACATACCAGGGAATAAACCCCAGAGCCTTAAGACTTGGGTCTGGAGATTGGATTTGCAATTCAGCTAAATTATCCCAAGCACAAGCTTCCATCTACAATTGGATGTCAGTATGTTTCTAAGAAAGGCAAAGGAAAAAAGGTATACTTATGAGATTTTCTAATTAGAATTCATGGTAGAATGCAAGCAAGAGGTTAAATTTCAGAAACAAAAAAGAATTCTAGCTATTTCAAAGTGTTTCAGTGAAAAATTAGAACAAAGGCAAGCAAAACTAAAAGCAGCAGGAATAGGAGCTCTTTACTAGAAAGAAATTCTTACAGAAAGAAACTATGGCTGTAGAGTAACTGTAGAAAAGCACAAGTAAGAGTAAACCCTAAGACCAGTTTTTATGAAATACAAATATGCTCGAAAAAAGAAGGGATCTATAGCCCATTTGATTTTAAATCTATTGACATTCAAAAAAGTTTAGATAATCAAGGCAAGGGTGTGCACCTAAAAAAAAGTCCAGCAAAAAGTAAGATGTAAATACAGCTTGTCGTTGTAACCCGAAGAGGAAAAAATATTAAAAAACTGAGTTTATCACCACTGCTACCTTGGGTCATTAAGCTGTAAAGGAAAGGTCGACAGATAAGGTCAAGAGGTATTATGCTTTGTATCAAAGCTAAGCGATAGAAAATATCGGAGGGCTGGGTCGCTAATCCTATACTTCACACAGGTACGAGAGTGATATAATTTTTCTTTGGACAACCCCTAGCAAATATAATTGAAATAAATAAAAGTGAGTCTGTCTGCAATGTCAGCTTGGTTCACTTCGAACTAGAGGAGTTTTCTTATAAGAATATATTTTATACCTATGGCCACCAGAAAATCGACAGTTCGTATGAGCTCATTCAACAGGTGGGCTTAACAAACATTGCAAATCGCGAGTGTATCTGTTAAACATGACGCTAAATTTTATCGCTTCGATTTGGGCCAATGTGGTGATTTCGTCAAATCGTTGGGCATCATGTATCCATATAATCCTATTCGCTGGCATGAAAATCGAATATTTACAATCAGCGAAAGGCCTTGAAAATATTTGCAACTTGGTTTAAACTCCCTGTCCTCTCGATTTTAACAACCAATCTCTCTTCCATTAATCACTAATTGCTTTGATTTGATTGGCTGCAGGGAGCTTCCACAGAGGCAGGTGCTGGTGTCTCCTGTTGTGGTTCTCCAACGCCGTTTTTGAACTCAAATAAAATTTTGCTCCCGTTGTGGTTCTCCTTCCTCTGACTGAGTCGAATATCGAATATTTGGAGTCTAGCACTACAATGTCCAATGTCAAAATCAAGAGAATTGGGAGAAGAATATTAGGTTTAATTTGGGGCGATGGGGGTTAAATCCAAACATGAAAACGTTTATATGTCCAATTGGATTCGTCTCGATTCAAGGCTGTTGTAATGGTGATTTACAAATATCATATATTCAGCCTACAGGAGAACAGGTACAGTCAAGCCATTAGTAACATTAACACCAGTCAGGTGGGACTCAAGATAACAGCAGCTAAAGAAACTAAAACTAGAATCAAAAACAAGTTACAGAATAAAGAGATATTTATTAATCACAAGATGGGCACAATTTAAAGCTTACTGATAAGCATGATCTTTTATCAGATATTAGAGCTGATAATGAGATTGCTATGACACTGCTTCAACCTACATTTACTTTTACAGCACAAGGTGGAGTAAAGGCTTGTAGATTCAAATTCCAGGAAGCTTTAATATGTAACATAATTAACATATCAAAGTGTATGTCAGGACCACCCCACACCTCACCGGTTGGTAGACCAGTTGTGTAAGGGTCAGCAAAGACAAAGCAAACCCAAAGGGATTTAAACCTGCATCCATACCCAGCAAGTGGCTGTGTGGGCAGCCGCAAAAGCTTGCCAGGGGAACCAAACTCCTGCCAAGCCACCAGGGCAAGTGAGAGACTGGGTCGATCACTCTGGCCTATTTAGGCCAGGAGCAAACGGCCCAGGCCAAAACTACAACCAGGGCCAGTGGCCCCCAATGACTTGGAAGCCACCAGACTCCAAGTATAAAAAGGAACTGACTGGCTCCCAAGCCACAGCTGAATGATTTGGTTGGGTACTGGAGAAAATCCAGCACCAACTAGGATTGCTCCAGTCCTCAACCAGCATTTTGAATGCTATAATAGCTTCTGCTTCTGGTCTGACTTCCTCTTCTGCACTTCATACTGTTTCTGTCCCTACCACTTTATCTGTTTCTGCTTTCCCAACCTTGGCCAAACCCCAAACACCAACTTATGTAATGGTAGAGAACATCACCACCCAGAAGACTGAAATTACCCACCAATCAGTTGATCACAATACTCTCCCCAACCATACTGTGCAACCAAGTTTCCCTCCTTGCCTGCCAATGTATCTTACAATACACAGGGGGCGCTCAATGAACCGCCCCTCAATGTATCTAACAGCATGAACCAATCTTATGGCAATACCAAATTGCGGGCACTTTCTCCTAATTAGAAGCGCTGCCAATTTAACTTGCTGATCCCCACACAGGTTATTCCTTGGCTTCAAACCTTACATGGAACATGCCACTGTGCTATCCCCTGTGACCTTATGGCTTTCCCCATATGGTATATTAGTCACAATATTCTACAATAAAGTACATCCTATTCTATTCATTCTTGTCCTTTCTATTGGACTGTTGTCTTTCCCAATCAAATACTGAACTCTAATTGGTTCAGTTGCAGCAATGCAATGACTGCAACCCAAAGCAATTCCTTGCTTGTAAGGAAAACCACCCAATCAGCACTCAGCAATATAACCACAATGAAGATGAGACCAGATGCCACTGATCCAGTTCCCAGCCAGGTTCCCAGCAAAGATTCCCTAAGCCAATCCACTGCCACTACTCTGATGAATTCCCATGCCCAATGTCAGGCCAAAGTTTCTGGATCACTTCCCCCTCTTCCTGTTTCCCTCCAGGTGTCTGTGACCAAAGGATATGACACTGGTGCTTTGCAAAAAGCTTTCAGTGGTATCTTCCTAGGAAGACCAAATGATTGGTATAAAACCCACTTCACTTCACTTAAGTCAAATGCAGACAACATTAAATAAAGTTATGATAAACTTTGTGATACTAGCCTTTATTTCACACATATTATTACAACTTTGAACACAACCTTCTTACCAGACTACCTATCAAACATTCAAACCCATAGAGCCACTTTTGATGGGCTTCTAACCAGGTCCCAGCCCTGGAAGAGCTAGCCGCTTGTCAGGAATCACTTCTCTGACAAAAGTTATCCAATAGTTGAAGACCTATTCCAACTTCCAAATTTGGATGATCTAGGTTACTGCAACTCAATTAATTGTCAATTAATTGTTCTTATGCCCCACAGAAATGCAGATGCAAGTAAAACCTGCAAGGAACTCAGTACTATAATGCATCTAAAAATAGTCTGCATCATGATTCCTGCCACTGCATGTGAGGCACTACACCTGGGTTTCAAACTCATTAAGTCTGTACTCCCAATTCCACCCCCTAGTATAAGAACTGCCATCCTAATCCCAAGTTAATTGTTTAATTAACATTTATTTCTACAATGAAGCAATCTAGCCCTATTATTCACTTGAGCATTTAATAGTATCTCCTTGTTCAGATGATTGGAATCCCCTATTTATGGTCCATAGTCACTATCTGGATCTCCTTGTTCCTGCCTTATATCCTGTCTCAGGGGCCAGCTACCTTGTGCTTCCCTGGTCCTTTTCCAACCCCTACCCTATAGCTTGAAGAGCTATCTCCTGTCGTAGAGAGTAATGGACCCTTGTTTTATTCCCTAACTGTATTCTCTTCTATAAAGTGGGTCCCTTACACCGCTACATATCACCCACACCTTTCCCTATCCCTCAACCTACTGTTGAAGTCTAACCCTATGACCACAGCAGATACAGGATGGTTATCTTAACCACCCTTAATCTGACCAAAGTTGTGGTGCCCCACCTTGATGCCTACTGACCCCTTGCAGCTGGAATGCTGTACTTATCCTGCTTCTTGCCATTATTGTACTGGGTATTGGTGTCTCAATGTCCTGAAGGGTGGGTGTAAAGACCCAACAATTGGGGGAGTATTTTAGCAAAATAAGGGACCAAGTTGGAAGCTTGGAAGCCTGTGAGCGCTGTCACAATTGGATAGACTGTCATCATCCATCAAAAGACCTTGGCGTCCACATTATAGTGTCCAAAATTACTGGCGGAATACGTGAGTACGTAGTATATACAGGTGTATATGGCCACGGACTGGGTGGAGTGGGGCAATACCAGCGTGGGCCAGGAGTACTGCTTGGAGGAGTTTAGCTGCGCTGTCTCCTTGTAGAGATACTTGTGGGGTGGTTCATTGTATGGCCCATGCTGTTGATTATATTGGTGGCCCCCAATCCCCAGTCAGGCTGTGAGAACAGCTGAGAAGATTAGATGATTCATCTTCTGATCCTGGGGAAGGGCAGACAAAGCTTAGTGTCTTGTTTTTAACTTCTGGTAGGTAAAGTTTAGATTGATTTATGTGATACTATTGAGGATAATTTCACTCAATGATAGCACAAACTATCATCAAGTGATTTGGCTTTATTATATACTATCATCCTTGTGGGGCATGAATAGAGTAAAACACTGGACAGGGAACCCCAAACACTTGGTGTTGTCTGGAATTCCCTTTTGGGAGGGGAATTGGAAGTGATGTGCAGGCAATGAATTATTACTTCTGGGCTTGCATTGGTTTGGTGTATCATTGGATGCTTTCATGCATCCAAATTTGACTTCTGCAGTTAATGCAGGAATGGTTAGGTTGGGCAGCTTGTCAGCCCCTCCCAAATTTGGTATATTTCAAATTTGGGCAGCAGTTCCCCCTCCTTTTGGGTTTGGGGAAATTGCCTTTTTGGGGTTCCCCATTGGGAAATTTCCTCATCCAGCGGGGGTGGGCGGCCCTGCTGTGGTGGGGTGCGCTGTCCCCCGCCGCCAGGCTTGGCATGCGGACAGCTGGCAGCTAGGGTATAAAACCCGTCTGTTTCAAAAATACATTTTTTAATTTTCAAATATTTGGCCTGGCTTTTTTCGGCAGTTTCCCCAATCAGGGGGAACTGCTGCAATTTTTTGTTTTGCTCTTTGAGCTTGATTGCAGCTAAAAGATTATCCTGACCCAAGGTGTTGTCAGGAATATTCCTGACAGGGTGGGACCCTTTTATGGCATCTTGGTACAACATCACTCCTGGCCCTAATAAGTTGAAGGTCAGCCAGAGCCAGAGCCAGGTAAGGGCTGGGCCTAACTTGATAATGTAAGAAACAGCCTGGCCAAGTGATGCATATTTCCCAAGGTGTTAGATAATAGAGTCTTTTAGACCATTTGATGTATGGTACACCTGCAATAAAAGCCTTTGAGAGCCTACTTCTTAAGAAAATAGAGAAATAATTATTGAGGTAAAACTTCAATGATAGCTTAAACTATCATACATTAAGATAACTTTATTTTTAGTTTTTTTAGATCGATAAAGCAGAGGTAAAACATTAAATCATAGGTGGCATAATTGTTAAAGCATAGAATGGAATTGTGGCTCATAATTTTCTGTGTACTAGGTTGAACTCAATTTTGCTTGTGATTGGGGTTATTAGAAAAGTCACTATTGTTTAAGGAAGGCTTCTAGACTAGTCTAGACCTTTTTAATGCAAGTCTAAGCATTGATTTTAGTTCTGCAGTCTATGAGTTACACTTGTATGAATAGGAGTATTTATACACTATCCTATTCATACATCTTGAATACATGTGATCTACATTAATTAAGCCGTGATTTCTACAACCTGGCCTAGACTTTTAAGTTTACTTCTTAATTTTTGATTGGCCAAGTATTTTGTGGATTAGATGTCAGGTTAATTCTGAAATTATGAGGTAAACCAAACTAAGATACCTAGTTGAGATGGGTGTGGGGTTATTTCCAGGGGTGGATTGGCCACCTTTAGGGCTGTTTAAAGAGTGAGAGAAGACTTCATGAACCAGTCAGGGTCAAGCTGTCCATTAATGAAGGCTGGGAAAAGTATGTAGTGATAGACATCAAATCACCCAGGAAAAATGTCCTTTCTATCTGTCTAGGGGGACTTCTGGAGGCCCTGATTGTAAAGTTACCCCTCCCCCCTTGTCACAGTAGGTTCCATAATGCCTAGAATTATTTGCCTGAGTTGCAGGGCGCAGAAGTTGGGCAGGCTGTTAACCAGATTAACCAATTTGATGGATTTAAATCAAACATTTAATTGTAAATGGGTTACTGCTACTCCAGTTTGTGAGTCAAATATGATTTTCTCTTTCAAGCTGACACTGATAAATTTAAGTAATCTGAGAGTCACTTAATACAACCTCATTAATCAGAAAAGCTGTCAGAAATCAGTCACACAAGGGTTATTTGCATACTGGACAAGGTACTCTTTAGATGATTCAGAAGGAATAGGAGCCAAGAATCCAGGTGGTAGTGCTTAGTCAATATTTGGTATATATGGGGGAAATTTCACTGTTCAACTTTTAAGAGTTGAGTCCTTCCTAAAAATTTTACTCAAATAAAATCAATATTCTCCTGGTATAACTTTATTTTATCATGCATCCTGTAGTTGACCTGCTGCGCTACATTCCCTATAATTTGATTCTCAGTTGAATTATAACTGGAAGATGGGGTCCTGCTGTTGGTACTTTGTTGTCAATGCCACAGAATCTTGGAGTTTTCTCTGCCACATCTGAAACAGAGACACTTTCTCCCTTTTAATGACCCAAGTTTTACACATAAGACACCCTGATCCTCTCTCAGGCTATTTCTCTAGGAATTTTCTGGTTAAGATTAATAATTTTGCTTAATCCTAGAGTATCTTTTGGAAATTTTACCAAACAGTATTTGATGCTTTGTTAGTGGTTAATCATCAACTCCATGTGGATTTGGGTGGTGATTCCCCACCAAATGGAGACTGCTTCCTACTATCTGACCATTTCTGTCACATTACTCAACTATTCTACATCTGAGTTTTTGGAAGCAGTTTGTCATGAGATCATGTTCCTCTTCTCCTGTTCTGTCAATATATCCTGCTTTTACCATGTTCATCTTATAAGCTCCTTCTTGAGCTTTCAGTTTGGGCTGTTTTTAATTTGTGGTTTCCCTCTCTGGTTGCAGTAATTGAGACTGGTTCTACGGTTTCCTGGTTCTGTTGTGTCATGTTATTTTGGTGTCTGGATTATTATTCTGCTCTGCCCACCAACAAAATTTTGTGTGAAGTTGCGTTGGCTTTATCATCTTATTCTGGCTCCATCCTTAGTCATAAGTCCCAGGTTTACCATGTGATGACAAAGGTTTTGATGGATACAAGTGAATGATTGTTGTCTGCAATAGAGCACAATCCATGTGTTTTAACTGCAATCGCATCTTTATACCCTTTGTTAAATACTGCATGTGTATCCTATTGGGGAGCTCAAAGTATATATTAGAATTTGTACGCCTTTTCATCAGGGTACTAGTTTGCTGTTGGTATTCCTCCCTCAGTTCCTCCTTTTTGTTGCACAATTGATGTCCCTGAAGTTAATAAGCTCTCAGTGTTGTGGTTAGCAGTTGATCAGACTGCCAAGGACTTGGAGGTTTGGGATTCCTGTTAACCACAACGGAGGCCCTGGTAAGCCAAATTTTTTCTCTAGTCTAAAATCTGTCTGCTACCAAACAAATTGTGTTTGCAATTGAAGCCAAACCTGCTGTATATTAATGGTTTTCTGGTGCACGTGCCACAGTTACTTTGTCTAGTCCTGTCAGAGAGTGTTCTTCTTGTGCATCTTCTCAGCCACAGTTGGCAACTCTGGAAAAATCCACAGATGTGGATGTGGTGACAGCTGCAGCATCATTCAAAAGCTCTTTGGCTATGCTCCAGCACGTCCTTTTTACTAAGTTGTTGGTTGTTGAATCTGAAGAGTTGCCTTTAGTCCCTATTGATTGTGATTGCCCCGTTCTTCCTGAAGCAGTTCACAAAATGATCAAGTATTATTTTCAGGAGCGTCCTTCCTCCTTAGCTGCAGTTTGGTCCACCAAAGAGAAGCAAGATACTTCTGAGGTTGCTTCATTTACAGAAAATAAATCTACTTCTGGTTACTTCTTCTTTATGGTAGTATTGATAATGGTCAAACTATCTTACGGCCTGAAATTCTATTGGATACTGGTGCTTCTGAAAACTTCATGAGTGTGGAGACTGTAGATTGGTTGC
This sequence comes from Entomophthora muscae, assembly GCA_014839935.2. NCBI lineage: Eukaryota > Fungi > Entomophthoromycota > Entomophthoromycetes > Entomophthorales > Entomophthoraceae > Entomophthora > Entomophthora muscae. The sequence continues at coordinate 131,721 of QTSX02006595.1, forward strand.
AGTTGAAGTACCATCCTGGCAAGTTGGTCAGAGTGTAAGGTCTTGTCCAATAAGGTGCAAGATTATATAATATACTGTGTAAAGCATTCAGGTTTAGATTTAAAAGGTAAATGAAAGTGGGTATAGTTTAAAATTTTTTTATAAGCCTGCTAAAAACTTATGATTTGACACAGAAGGTGTCATTAAGTTAAATAAACCTAATAAAACTACATAAAATAATGTATTGAATAAAGATTTATTAGTAACTAAAGGGATATATACATTGGGATATTCCCCATGGGAGTATTTTAACATAAAGGTAGAGAGGTTATCCCTCATATAAAAAAATGGTGACAACAAGCCAATTGCTTGTTGTCAAGCTATCTCCATCCTAATTATACTAGATATATAAACACTAGAAAATCTAGAAGCAAAATGTGATCTAATAAAAAATTTAATTACTCTAAAACTTAATTTCAAAGGGATGTGAACTAAAATATAATTTTGAAGTTAAAATTTTAAGATTCAGAAAAAATAGAAAGATTGAAGTAAAAAAACCTGTAGTAGTGATTATGGGGAAAACCACTTAGAATTTCAGCTTAGAAGCTTACTATTCTAAGGCCTTTATTTATAAATAAAAAAACATGAATCTCTGGAAAAATCTTCAAGGAGAATAGAGGAGACCTTGGCAGCTTGAACTTCTTGAAACAGGGGAAACACATGGTGGTTGGGAAAGGATAGTCTTGAAACAAGGCCCAAAAGATCTGCAACTGGAGTAGCAGAAGAGCAGCAGTTGCATAAGCAGCGTAATTAAAAAAGGAAACCCTATTTTAAAATAGGATTATAAAGGAAATAGAATCAGAATGCAACTGTGACAATCCACATGGAAGTGGGTTTGCAGGCAAGGGTTAATTTGGCTTCAAATAAAGACACAATGCTGAGAGTTGATAGTATGCTATGGTTTTGAGACAGGTATAGGCCTAGTAGGGAGCATTGGCTACTATGGAAGGGAAGCCCTGCCTAGTAGGTAACAAGGGACTATTATAGGCAACAGTGGCAAAATTAACTGTAGGGATATAAAAGTGAGAATCTAAAAGTGGCCAAGTTGACACTTTTTAAATTTTCAAAATAGCTTTTTATAATAAATTAACTACTTTTTCTTGACTTTTTTAGTTGAGAGAATGAATAAAAAGTAATTTATATAGACATAATAAATTTTAATTTCAGATGAGCTGTTTTAATTTAATTTTGAAATTTTAAAATTATTGACTTAGCCACTTTTACATTCTCACTTTTGAATTCTCACTTTTACATCCCTACAGTCAATTTTGCCACTGTTGACCTACTAGAGGCAGGTGATGAACCAGCCTAGCAGGGACTGTTGGCTGCTAGGGGCTGGTTGGTTGAACTCACCCAGCAGGGATTGTTGGCTGATAGGGGTGAGGAAGGTGATAGCCCATCAGGGACCGTTGGCTGCTGTGGGCTAGTTAGGTGTCTCTACCCAGCAGAGAATGATGGCTGCTAGGGGTGGGGAGTGGACCACCCTAGTGGGTAACACAGGCTACCAGGACTGGTTGATGATGTGACCCTGGCAAGTAATGTGGGCTTCCAGGGAATGGAGGAGCTAAGATAGCTCTATGTGCCCTTGTTTACTTACAGGTCTGTGAGTATGCACTTTATCTAACAGAAAGATAGGGTGTCCTTGTCTGTGTTTCCTTGGGGGCTTTGGGGAGGTCTTAAAGCTACCACTAGGGGCATAGATATGCTCAGGGGTGTTACCAGGGTGGTTGCTTGGGGAAGCAGCTGCAGAACTTGGTATGATCAGGCCTCTGGGAAGTAAAGTTGATTACTTTGCAACTGAAAGCTCAGATTTAATCAACTGAGTGAGTGAAGACAACTGTACAGACATGAGGATTTTCTGTGGTTGAATGGAACAGGTAGAAGACACTTGTAAGGGGCCCAGTCAAGCGCCAGTAGCCCAGTAGACTTATTTTCTGAGTCTGAGGTATTAGTATTGGGGGCTGATCATAGGACCAAGGCAGTTCAGGGTCTACAGTGAAGACTAGTAAGAGGGACTGTATGATCACAGTGAAGACTAGTTGAGAGATTGGGAGATCATTGTGAGGATTGGAACCTAGGTGGTTCATGGTGAGGAATGGACTATGTGCTGACTGGAAGGACTGGTCTAAGCTGATGGTTGACTGTAATGGACTGATTGCTGGCTAGGCGAGAAGGGCGGTTGATGGATGAGGAAGGACCAGAAGATGTTGGTGAAGAAATAGCTGAAGGATCATAAGATCATGGTGCAAGACTAGCTGAGGAACTAGAAGATGGCTGAGAAGAACTAGCTGGAATGAATACAGGAGCTAGAATGCTGGTTTTGGTTTCTTAAGAGAGAAAATGATAAGAAAGAAGCAGTTAAATAATGATTTAATGCTGCCAAAAAAATATGATATAAAGATTGTATTAATTATCATATGGTTGAAAGAGAGGAAAAGAAGAAATATTTTACAGGAATTAAACTGTAATTTATTAAAGAACTGATTGAGTTGGAAAGAAGCCAAAAGAGACCAGAAACAGGACAGAGAAACTGTGAGAACAGGTGTTGAAGTTTTGCCAAAAATTACTAAGAGAGGCAAAAGGCAAGTTTGGGGACATAAAATGCTGAAGAAAATGCGGATAAACTCAGAGAAACATTGGAGAATCAAGGGTTCAAAAATCCCTTAAGAAAAGCATAGGCAAAAGAGCTCAAGTTTTGCTGGAGGAACATGATGAGAATTACAGCAAAAACTGTACAAAACACAGAGTAGTTGTTTATCCAGAGTGAGATAGTGCCAGGTTCAAACCATAGTCAAGAGCAAGTCATTTGGGTGAACTTTTTGAAAAAACTGTTGAATCTGAGAGTTTGATTGGCTTCAGGATAAATCCTATTTGAGCAGTGTTTTGAAGGCTTTAACTGAAGAGTTGAAGCCTAAAAAGTAAGGAGCAGAAGCAGAAAGCTTAGGGTTTTCATTGGCTAAAGTAAGTTATAAAGCTTAATATATTGTAGAGGAAAAAAACTGGATAGTTTAAGCTTTGTAAAACCAGAGTTCTGAGAGAGAATTTGGACTGAAATAAGGAGATATAAAAGGGGAAGCTATATGAGGCTTTCCAAGGACTGATACAAGTGGATTAAAAAGGCCACAAGGACTCCACAGAGGTCTTAAGCATAAGAAAAAGGTGCAGAAGCCCAAGATACAGGTACATGAGCCCAAGGAAAAGGTTTTAGAGCTGGAGATAAAGAGTTGGAGATAGAGCAGAGTGTAGGAGTTCAAGAGCAAGGAGAAGGAGCCCAAGTCCAAGTACAAGTACAAGGAGTCCAAGTTATTGTTGAAGGACTCCAAGGTATTGGCAAGTCCCTATTGTTTCCTAGACTCCCAGGCGATATATCAGAAGGTTTCTAAGGGGATTTTCTTTCTGACTGTGAATAAAATCCTATTTAAACCCCTGCCCAAAGTTTTAAGTAGTACAGATAACCCCCATGAGTGAAATGCCCCACATCTTTTACCCTGGCCAAGCAGAAGAGGATACCTATTGTCAGAGTTTTATAAGGTTTGCCACTAGTAAGACCTCTCAGGAAGAGTGGGAGAGGTTGACTAGACACCTTGAAATGACAGATAGGGGACAAGAGTTCATTGGGAATCAGTTTACTTGGTTGCTAAAAGACTGGTACAGGCCTAAAGAAGGTTTAGCACCAGCTGAAGTACAAGTGCATGGTGGGGATACTTGCCTAGTAATAGGAAAAGTATTGGAAGAGCTTTCATTAATGCAGGATCAGTATAAACTTCTAGATAGCCAACACCCTCTACTAGTAAATGACAAATCCTCTAAGACAGTTCCTGGCTATGACCCAAGACACACTTTGGGGACTGATGATCAGGAACCCCACAGCAATTGCAAGCAAAGAGCAAAAGCAAAAAGCAAAAGTGTGGTACTTTTCTACAGGGCCTCTAAGGTCAACTCGGGGGAGTCCTTACCAGAAGGACTTAGCGGGCTGTAAGAGGGAGGTTCTAACTAATAGCACTTATAGGAGGAGGCAGACAGGGGATCTGTCTTGTATATCTGATAGAAGGGTGGAGGATAGAGGCAGGAGGATGTGTTCTGGCAAGGAACACATATAGTTTATATCACTTAATGCAATAAAACACTATCTTAGCAATACAGTAATCTATATTGGTGAAGATATTGGTAGAGCATCTATAGTACATACCACAGTACAGATAACTCATAGCACTAATAATATTCTATAATATAAGCTATGGGGGAACAGACAGGGCTGTCTGGGCCTTACTTTTTCTATCAGAAGAATGGTAGGAAGCAGGTATACACCAAGGTTTCATAAGCCCATAAGAGGAGAAGGAGGGGATAGCACTTATGGTTGGGTCTGGGATACTAGCCTGGTAGGGACACTAGTATAGCAGGGGGACCTTCATGTCACCTTTGGTCTCTACACCAGAGATAACATGGGCTTCCAGAGGAAGGGCCTGATTAAAGGAAACTATCTAAACAGTAGAAATGTCCAGCCAAGTGCAAAGCACAATATATCAAAAGGTAGAGGTAAAATTAGGTCAAAGTGGGTCTTGTTTATTGTGAATGATGAGGGGCTTAATATTGTACTATTATGTACTTTTATAAAAAAGGGAATCAGCCTAAGGGAAATGCATTGATAGTTTCAGAGTAGAGAATATAATAATACCAGAGTATTGATAATGTATGGTCAAGAGTATCAGACAAACATAGAATTTGCAGCATAAGATAATCCAGAGGTTTCAAGAGGTTCAATTATCAGATGAGAGGGTTATATCATCAGACTAGATGATCTAATACCTGCAAACATTAGATAGTGCACCTTGGATAGTGCACATAAGATAGTGTACTGTAGACAGTGTACCTTTGGTAGTGTACATAGGAGTTTTCACCTTAGAGTGCTATTTTCTGGAATCACAGAAAGCAAAAGAAATCAAGGTAAAATCCTAATTTAATTAAAAAAATTATATAAATAAAAAATAGGTTTGAATTTAAACATATAGTTTCTAAAGCATCTGCCCTTTAGGGAAGGGCACAACACAGAGGAGGAAACTGTCAAATGTTCCCTTCTTTCCAGCTGAAGAAGCCTGTGTCATTTGTGGTTGCAGGACATTCCTTTACTGCTTAATTCTCTACATGCACTACCCCCATGTATCTTATTATCTTGGGGGTAGGTTGGCAACAAGATCATAACATGTCAACTCTCCTTAAGGAGAACGAGTTGCAGGTGGATCATTCTTTGGGTATCACTGTTTGTATACCATTGCTGGGAATGTTGGAATTGGAGCAGTCTTCTCAATCCACCCAGTCAATCCCTGTCCCTATGCCTGTAAGTTTGGATTTTCCAGCATGTCTTCAACCCTGGTCAGCGGCTTTTGACACTACTAGGGTTAAGGTTCTTCCCAAACACACTCAGTTTGACTTTGACTTCAAGGTTACTGTTGATCTTATCTGTATTGCTGATCCTATTTACCCCTTAACTCTGAAGGAGGATGCATGTTTGGAGGAGTGTACTTGTGAAATGTTGGCAAAATGCTAAATTTTCAAGAAGGCTCTGTCAATCTGCTCCCCATTGTTGTTTGTTCAAAAGTCTGATGGGTCTCTTTGTCCTTGTATTGACTACAGGAATTTGAATAACATTACAATTCCTGATCCCTATCACTTATCTCTTGAAGCTCAGATTTCTTGGTGCGTTGAGAAGGCAAAGGTATTATCAAAACTTGATCTGTTGAATGCCTTCAATCAAATCAAGATTGAAGAAGGAATGGAATGGTTAACATCATTCATAACCAAGAAGGGCATCTTCCAGTTCTGTGTAATGCCTTTTGAATTAAAGAATGCTCTTGCATGCTTTCAGCAGTTGATTGATTCAGTCCTGGGAGATCTCCTGGGGGTGTGTGCCATCACATACATGGACAACATCTTGGTGTTCTCTCCAAATGAGGAGTCTCATAAGGCCCATCTGTCAACAGTTTTAGAGCCTATCCTCTAGGCTAATTTGATCATCAAAAGAAGTAAGTGTGAATTCTTTAAACGTTAGGTTACCTTTTTGGGTAATATTATCTTTGAGGATGGTCACACTATTGCCCCTGACAAGGAAGCAGCGGTTCAAGAGTATGCTACTCCTGTGACAGTATCCCAACTTTGCAGTTTCCTGGGTACCTGTACTTTCTTGAAAGTTTACCCCTCATCTGTCTGAAGTGGCGCCCCCTTGTATTTGGCTAGCAGGAAAACAACTTTAGTCTGGACGCCTGAGTGCGCAGAAGCGTTTGCAGCAGTCAAGGCTCTTTTGTTGTCTTTTCCAGGTTTACAACATGTGGACCCAGAGCTTCATTTTTTGGTCTCCATGGATATATCCAAATCTGCTGTGGCTGATGTTTTTCTACAAACTGCCGGCAATGGCGTTGAAAGACTGGTAGGGTACTTCTCCCGGAAGATGGAGGCTTGGGAACACAATTACATGATTTACGGCAAGGAATTGTTGGCAGTTGTGAAATCTTTGAAGCATTGGCATCACCATATCATGTCAGTGCGCCATCCCTTTATTGTAAGAACTGATTATAAGGCTCTCTTGTACTATTGTCAACCCAGGGTTTTGTTAGGGCACCAATTCAGATGACACGTAGACTTGAAAAAATACAAGTTATGTTATGAGTTCATCAAGGGGATAAAAAACCACCTGGCTGAAGCATTGAGCAGAAATTCTTCCTATCTTCTTGATACAAGTTTGGATGATGAGTTTAATACCCAAAATTTGATTACAGATAAGGCTATGGTTCTCTTTGTGTTAACTCCACCAGCTACTCTTTCCACCATGTTCTTAACTGAGTGTGCAGACATAGAATTATATTCTAAAGTCAAGATTTTGCAGCCACTGTCCAAGGGTTACAACAGATTATTGGAACTGGATTATGTGTATTTGATGGGTCAGTCACAAGGGTACCACAAGATATGACCAATTCTTTATCATCAGGCTGTCTATGGGTTCCAGTGGGAACTATTCAGGTAAAGTTATGCAAGCATATCACACTTTCCCCACGGCAGGCCATCCAGGGAAAAACAAAAAGGTCAAGTTAATTTGTTGATAGGTTTCTTTGAAAGGTTTGACAGTGCAGGTAGCGGCTTTTGTTTGAGACTGCTTGGTATGTGTTTGATCCAAGGCAAGCCAGAACAATAATACTGGGTTGCTGGTTCTACTGCAGCCTGCTGCAAGGCCTTGGACATCAGGGTTGGTAGATTTCATCAGTGAACTTCCAGATTCTAATGGGTTTAATGCAATCATGGTGGTGGTAGATAAATTCACAAAAATGGCCTACTTTGTACCCTGCTCAACCACAATTACTCTGGTGGTGACAGCTAGGTTGTTTGTGTTTAGGATCTTCTCCCTACATGGCATCCCAATGGAGATTATGAGTGACTGTGTCCTCAATTTATTGCTCAGTTCTGGGAAGCTTTTACTGGAATTCTTGGTATCAAATTTTGCTGTTCCACAGCTTTTCACCTCCAGTCAGATGGACAAACAGAGAGGGTAAACCAAATTTTGGAGGTCTACCTACGTTGCTACTATAATGCGCAACAAGATGACTGGTGTGAAAATTTACCCATGGCAGAGTTCACATATAACAACGCCCCACACACGTCAACTTAAGTCTTGCCATTTTATGCCAAAGTGGGTTACAATTCCTTGTCCAACATAGGTCCTCAATTGATTAGCAATGTGGAGCTGCAACTCACCAAGCCGCTGCATTAAAGCAGGTTCATCAGGAGTTTCAGGCTAATTTTGCTGCCGCTGTGACAACTTACAAGGAATACATATATTACAAGCTCCAAGAAGGTCCTACTTAAAGGCCAGGTGATCTAGTCATGGTGGATGTCTGTAATATGAAGTTAAAAGTCCCATGCTGCAAGTTAGGTCCCAAACAAGTTGGTCCCTTCAAAGTTGAACATCAAATTGGTCCCTCTGTGTATCAGTTATATTTATCCCCATCCTTCAAGATTTTCCATACCTTTCATGAATGCCTACTCACTCCCTTTAAGGGTACTGAGACTTCTTCTTCCTAACTCATTCTTGTGAAAGGAGAACTTGAGTATGAGTTGAATTGTATTTTGGCCTCTTTTAAGAACTGACGTCAACTGGAATATTTGGTGTCTTGGAAAGGTTATCCTGATTCCAAAAATTCATGGGTTCCCCACTATGATTATTCAAATTCCCCAGATCTTATCCAAGAGTTCTATAATTGCAATCCAACTGCCATTGGTCACCCTAAGCTTACCTTGGCAGCAATGAAAATCCCTCCTGCCCACAAGAACTTCTCCTTGTCTCATCTCCTGGATGGCAGTATTGTGCCCCAGGCTAAAGCAGAGGGTAATGTCACAGTAAGTTCCATAATGCCAGGGATTATTTGGCCAATTAGGAAGGCTCAAAAATCCAGAAAACCCCTAAAAGTTGACTTATTTAACAGATTTGAATCAAACAGTTGATTAAAAATGGGTTATGGCTGCTCCAGTTTTCCAGTTGAAACCAGCTCCCCCCTGTAAGCTGACGTTGATAAATTGACAGAATTTGAGGGTCACCCAATATGATCTTATTTATCAGCATGGTCATAAGAAGTTGGTCATTCAAGTGTTCTTTGCAAACTGGACTAGATACTCACTTGACAACATGGAAAAAATAGGAGCCCAGGATCCAGGCGGTAGTGCTTAGTCAATATTTGGTATATATGGGGGAACTTTCACTGTTAAACTTGTAAGAGTTGAGTCCTCCCTAAAAATTTTACTCAAATAAAATCAAATATTCTCCTGGTCTAACTTTATTTTATCATGCATCCTGTACTTGGCCTGCTGCGCTACATTCCCTATAATTTGATTCTCAGTTGAATTATAACTGGAAGATGGGGTCCTGATGTTGGTACTTTGTTGTCAATGCCACAGAATCTTGGAGTTTTCTCTGCCACATCTGAAACAGAGACACTTGCTCCCTCTTAATGTCCCAAGTTTTACACATAAGACACCCTGATCCTCTCTCAGGCTATTTCTATAGGAATTTTCTGGTTAAGATTAATAATTTTTCTTAATCCTAGAGTATCTTTTGGAAATTTTACCAAATAGTATTTGAATCTTTGTTGGTGGTTAATCATCAACTCTATGTGGATTTGGGTGGTGATTCCCCACCACATGGAGACTGCTTCCTACTATCTGACTATTTCTGTCACGCCCATTAGGCCTCCACTCCAATTCCTGCCAAATGCTTGGGGATCTTTACCAAATTGTGTTTTAATATTATCCAGAAATTATTGAAAGAGCCCAAGAAAAGGCCTCAAATTAATATATGTGTAATTATTCTGAAGATTCCCCCACCTGCCCCACCAAAAAGACACCCCTGGTTAAATATAATGTGCAAGAGCAGCCAGGAGTAGTGATAATTGCATCTAAAGCAGGTTTCTCAATTTTAGTTGAGCCAGTTTTCCTTTTGATTCCGTCCATTTTTTTTGGAATTTCACTGCCTCAAGAAATATACTCATTTTTTCTCTATCATTGGTTAATTAGTTTTGTGACATTTGATATCACACCCCAATCTCATCCTCTTTCTCAAATGAATGCAATAGTTGTAAAAGACCTTGATTCATCATTCTAGAACCTAATAAAGTATAAAATTTGTTAGTACTTCTTGCCATTTGGTTTTTTCTGTTGCTTTTAGTGTTCAGTTAATTCCTGCCCCCCTTTGAACACCCAGGAATTAGTAGCAACCTTTTGAGTTGTTGCTGAAACTGCAATTTTATTGTGGTTGAAAGCAAGGGTCTATTTCTTATTAACCTGTCCCCCAATTCTCATACTGGTGCTATGTAAAGATGGCTTTGACTGTTAGGAAAAGTAGCAGAATTAGAGGATAGACTGGGTTAGCTATCCTCTAGGGTGAAAGTATTTAATGATGGCATGAATTGAAATAAGATCTCTATTAGATGGCTTAAAAGCTGGGTGAACTAAAGGTTCATCAAAATTTTTATTAGATAAAAGCAATGGGGATCACTAAGGGTCTGAGAAGGCTTATACCCCCAAATTCTGGGTATAATATCCCTACACTCACCAGTTATGAGATTTTCTGAGCTGGTCAGTTAGGGGTTGTAATTGAGGTACCATATTTATCAGATTTGGCAGGAACTTCTGCTCTTAGTCTATCTGGGAAGGATATTTGGCTCAAGTTTCTAGGCCCTTCTGTTGGGAGCTCATGGAATTTAGCTGGGATGAATAGTAAGTCCCTGGTACCAAATTAGGGAATGAGAATAAAAATGGTTCTAAAAATTGTTGTCCCAACCTTAGGCTCTATTATTGAGACTGGGCCTGTCAGAAAATTGCGGACTATGGTATTTTATCATCTGCCAGCTGATATCCTAAGTCTTCTAAAATTAGGAAAGTACAGATAACCTGTGACTTTGGTGTAAACTTTGGACCAGAATATTTTGTTGTCATCAGAAGTAGCAAGTCTGACAGGGCTCAAGGCTCGAAGGATTTGTGACAGTTTTTCCTAGTTCTGGATATAGGTTCATAGTTGTCTCTATATTTTACTATAAATAATTTTCACTGTATGACAACAAATTCATATTTTGCTCTCCACTTAAAGCCTAAGAGAGGATCACATTAAGGAAATAGGACTTGGATCAATCATCAAGTTGATACGGAATCATCAGTCTTTTATTCTAATGGACTGGCTTTAAGGCTGCCTGCCTGCCTGCGTTTTATCCAAGTTAGCTCACAACGCTAGAAGAGACTGTGTAGAATTAGATCAATCACGGAAGGAGGCCCATCTTTTGTGGGGTGGTTTTAATAGAAGGCTAACTTGACATCTTCCATAGATTGTTATTCTTTCTGTCTACCTGGGCCACTTCCAGGGCTAGCTATCCAGTGGTTGGCTACTAGTTCAGAGAGATGATTGTTTCACTTAATCAGAGCTACTCTAATAAAATAGGCTCAGAGACTTTTATCTTAGAGTATTTGTCCTGGAGTCCCAGTCATGGTGAACTCTTCTAGAAGTGTTTTAGATGATGGCCCATGTGATGGCCCTTGTTCTAGGATATAAGTAAAGTTTAGAATAGTAATTATTATGAGAAGAATGTTTGAGGTGGTTGTTGAGGTGGACTAATTAATGAGCAGTAATTGCATGTTCCATTAATTAATTGCAATGCATGGATTTTTAATTCCAGGATATGATTTGTTTGTTGATTCATTGACCCTGCAACCTGCGGCCCACATCATTCTATTGAAACCATTCTTAAGAGTGATTGACAGCTGGACCGCGTTATTTTGCCAAATCTGTTAATTAATCAATATCCAGAAATCCTGGCAGGGCCTTTGGCATAATTAGCTCTTAGCGCCTCTTGCCTATCATCATCTTTAATGAAATTCACTGCATCAGACAAGGCCAGGCCTGAGCCTGAGCCTCAGGTATGAGTTACAGATCAGGATCCTTTGCCACACTGGGAAGGGTTTTTAAGCCTGTTATGAGGTTCATAACCCAGGGCAACCCTTTATAGGGATCTGGTTCTTTTAATGGTGGAGTCTGGCTGAAATTCCAAAGTGTTGATAAAATAGGGAATGAAATCCAATTCCTGAAAATATTCAATAACAACAAAATTTTCAAATAATAAACTCCAAGTAGAAGCACTGGGAAAAGACAACCAAGAAAAAGTAAAGAAAAATAAAGAAGGCAACAATTTGAGAAAATGAGACTGGATTTTGCAAATATATGATTTTGAAAATTGACTCAATCATTTCCTCAATTTTGAGCTCAAAAGTTGTGTCAAAATGTGCAGAGGCTGTGGACACTGAAAAATTGACACTGTAACTTACAAGAAGCTGTACAGGTATATATGTGAGCAAAATTTTCATTTTCATTTTCATGGAGGAGTTTTGGCCCAAAACCAAAAACTGATATTTTCAAATAATTATGGGTTTATTGAACTAATGAGGTAGTTCTGAGCTCTAACTCAGCTCATAGGGGTGTTTGGGAGAAAATTCTTGAATCATCAAGGGTGATTTTTGAAACTGAGTCTTCTGAATTGACCAAAAAATTATGACATCACATTTGATTTTGGGGTCAAAGAATACCAGATTTCTGGGGTTTAAGGCTTTAAACAGCTTTTTTCAATTTTTTTCAAAATATTCACACATTTGGCCTTAACCCACTTCTGATCAGTTGCTTGGTTAATGTCCTAATAATGTTTTAAGGCCACTTTCTTGGTCCTGACCCTTTGATGTTTGAATTTCTGAGGGCAGTCAATTACAGATAAAATGGAACTATCTGTGTCAGGTTTGACCCAGATCCCCTTTTCTCTCTGGGAGCAAGGTGGTGGTATGTTTGCCTTTTTTCCAGAAGACACACCTCTTTTTATCACCTGCAGCTTTAGATGCAAGCTTGTTGCAGGGATGGTCCTGGAAGTGAATTTGAATTGATTCTGATCAAGTTAGGGTGGCTTAGCAGTGTAACTTCTTTTAACATACCTAAAATAGTAATATCAGGTTCAAACCAACACCTACAATAGAATGAGAAAGTATGTTATATAATAAGAGTTAATTAACTCTAAACAAAAAGCCTTAAATAAATTTTTTGAAGCATGGATTGTGCCACAACCTCTTTGGTTACTCCCTCTTGGATAATCATTTCCTCAAGAAATGACTTAATATGCCAAGCAGACAATGACCCCAAGGCTTAATACAGATATTCTATTAGGATTAATCTCTTAATTTTTTAAGATGAACATTCTCCAAACCTTTTTTTGCTCTACAGGAGTACCATGAAGCACATTTTAGCCTTATAAAGCTCTCTTCATCTTTTGATAAAGATATTAACTTCTTCTCAACCTTCTCCCTATCTTGCATCATTCACTTCTAATAAGTATTTACAAAACAGCAGTAGCATAGGTAGGTTATCTACCCCTATCAACTCAAGTGAACTGCCTACAATAAAATACAGGTGATCATACTCCCTGCCATCTGGAGAACTTACAAAGAGGGGCAAGTAGCCCTTACTGGGTATGTTGTAATTAACTGTGCCCATGTTCCCATCAAACAGTCAAGCTATCTCCCCTCTTGAGGGACCTTGAACCATTTTTTCAGGTCTTCACTAAGGGGATTCCACCTTCCAGAACTGAAATACAAAAACCAAGTCTACACAGTTTGACCACCCCCAAAGGCTTTGTGCGGATAAATATAACTCTGTATTGGGGGTCCAGGCCCTAGTGGAAGAACCACTGGGAAATTAGGCAGGGATGGAGATAGAGGACAAGGGTTATAATAATGTGGAAGCTAACTTGATGATGTATAAGTGGGAGCAGTCTACCATTGATCAAGGCCCTGCAATGAATAATCAAAAATCAACCAAACCTGTGAGGGTGATATAAATGGCTCTAAAGAGAAAGTAGGCAGGAGCTCCAGTAGTGGTATTAGTTAAGGGTGGGGGGTCCATCTTGGGGGAGGGGAAGTTCCATGGGTATTAGATAGACAGACAGGTAACTTTGATGTGTTGTTGAATACTTATAGCAGGATGGCATACCCTATCTCTCCTAAGTTTAATTGTTCAGGCTTTATATCACTTCCTAAGAGGTTGGCTAACAGCAGATTTTTTAACATTGATCCTTTAAAATTGGGGTTAAGAGGATACCCCGTAAAATTTATCAGTGCTGCAACTGAACTAATAATAGCTCAGTATTTATGTTAAAGAAGTAAAATAGTCCAAAAAGGGACAGAGTTTAATAACTTATATTCAATGGTACAGCTTTGGAAATATGAGGGAGCAATTTCAACATATGAGACCCTGTAAAGACAGTGAAAATTAGATAGATGGCCATAAACTATCTAAAGGTCTTTGCATGTAAGTTGAATCTTCCAAAATTCCCATTAAAGTAAGTCAGAGCGTGATATATTGTGGTGAATATTGCCAATGAAGTGATGGATCTGAGTAACACCAGAGGCTGTCAGGTTTATAAATGAGATAATTTGGGGTGGCTCCAGGTATTAAACATCATTGGCATTATTGGGAATGGGTGAAAACTGGGGAAATGTTTCTAGTGGTCCCTAATCCCAAGGCATACTGTGATAAAAGCAGAAAATATAAAGTGATTCATATTTGTACTTAAAAAGGGGAGTCTAAGTGTAAGGGACCCTGTTTATAGAGGAGAATACAGTTGGGGAATCAACCAAGGGTCCATTAATCTCTACAACAGGAGATAGCTCTTCAAGCTATAGGGTAGGGGTTGGACAAGGACCAGGGAAGCACAAGGTAGCTGGCTCCTGAGACAGGATACAAGGCAGGAAAAAGGAGAGCCAGATGGTGACTACAGACCACAAATAGGGGATTCTAATCATCTGAACTAGGAGATACTATTAAACGCTCAAGTGAATAATAGGGCAAGATTGCTTTATTATAGTAATAAATGTTAATGTAACAATTAACTTGGGATCAGGATGGAAGTTCTTATACTAGGGGGTGGAATTGGGAGTACAGACTTAATGAGTTTTAAACCCAGGTGTAATGATTCACATTCAGTGGCAGGAATCATGATGCAGACTATTTTTAGATGCATTATAGTACTGAGTTCCTTGCAGGTTTTACTTGTATCTGCATTGCTGTGGTGAATAAGAGCAATTGATTGACAATTAACTGAGTAGAAGTGACCTAGATCATCTAAATTAGGAAGCTTTAAGAGGCCTTCATCTATTGGATAACTGTTGTCAGGGAAGTGATTCCTGACAGGTATAGTGCCTGAGGCAGGTTGATCTCTGGAGGTGGTAGTTGCCTGATTGTCTACTTGGATGGAGTTGAGATGAAAGATAACTAAGACTATATAAGGTAGGATCTGTTTGAACCAAAGGTTCATAAAACTTTATTATCAAAAATGACAATGAGGTCATCCCCATACTGCCTGGGTTCTTATACCAGATGTTTTGCTTCTTTTCTTTTTGCAGGCTTCAGGCCTGTGAACAGTTCACTGGCAGGATATGGACCTTAGCTTCTGGTTTCAAATGCCGCAGATCCTAGTTGTGCTTGCTCTGATGAACAGAAGTGACAATGCTTTGTTCCGCTACTACTGTTAACCACATCACCTGAGCAGTCAAATTGTATTACCCATTATGGACTGGAGACTGGAATTAGCTGGTAATCATTGGCAGGACTGGCAGGAGGCCTTGTTGTAACCTCCTTTAGGCAAGCTACAACTTCTGTGTAGGGATGGGTATTTGATGGCACAAGGTTAATAACAATATGATGACCGTTTGGGGAATCATCCTCAAGAGTCTGGTGGGCCTTGGAGTAATTCAATAGCTTGAGTCTGTGACTCAACAAGTTGGCGGGTCCCATACATCCTGGTTGACACAAGTTATCTTCCGAGGCCCAGGATTCAATTACAGGCTTTCAATACAAGTATTAAAATGTCATTCATGACACATGTTCTTATGGTCTGTCATAATTTTCACTAGGTGGGTGGCGTCACAAAGGTATCTTCTCCAATGTTTCAGGGATTAGATAATTGCCAGCATCTCTTTGTTTTAATTGGGTAGTTCAGTTCTGGTGCTGTGAACTTCCTGGAGTAGTAAGCTACAGGGTAAAACTTACTATCATGCCCCTCCTAAAGCAACACCCCCCAAGGCAAAGTCTGAGGCGTCAGTTTCTACCACAAAGGGTTTAGTGTAGTTGGGCATAGCAAGGACTGGTGCAGAAACAAAGGCTTCCTTGAGTGTATTAAAGGCTGTGCGTGCTGTATTGTCCCACACAAAGGCGTGCTTTTCAGAGGTCAGACAGGTCAAAGAAAGGCAGGCGGAAGAAAATTTTTGGACAAATTCTCTGTAAAAGTTTGCCAGACCCAAGAAACTCTGTACTTCCTTACAGTTAGTGGACTCTGGCCATGACGTGAAGGCCTCAATTTTTTCTGGTGACATGGCAAAACCTCCTTTCAGGACATGGTAGCCAAGGAATTCTACTTTGTCTTGAAAGAATTCACACTTGGGTAGCTTTACAAATAATCCATGATCTTGGTGTCTCTGCATTACCATTTGTAGGTGTTTTGTGTGTTCCTTGGGAGTTTGGCTATAGATGAGAATATTGTCTAGGTAGACTATGCAGCACTGATCCTTGAGGTCACCTAGCACTACGTCTATCATGGTTTGGAAGGTTCTGGGAGAATTGAAAAGGCCAAATGGCATAACCAAGTATTCAAATAGCCCTTTTCTGATTTTGAAGGCCATTTTCCATTTGTCTACAGGCTTGATACATATCTGATTGAAGGCGTCTCTTAAGTCAACTTTGGAAAAGATGTTTGCTACAGAGAGCTGATTTGAAAGTTCTTCAGTATTTAGAACAGGATAGCGGTTCTTTACAGTAATCTCATTGAGATTTTTGTAGTTTACACAAGGCCTCAATTCTCCACCCTTTTTCTTGAAAAACAGCATGAGACAAACAAGGGGATTTGGATACGTGGATGTAGCCTTTCTTCAACATGATGTCTAGTTATTCCCTGAGAGCCACCTTCTCTTTCATATTGCATCCATATACAGGGCCATGTTTGGGCTGAGTTCCAGGGCTCAAGTCAATAGTGTGGTCAAACCTGGTGTTCTTGGGAAGGGCTGTGGTCATGGTATCAGAGAACACTGATTTCCATCTTTCTAAGCAGGCAGGTATTTTTCCTTTGCAAGGAGCCATTGCCATGCTGTTTAATAGAGAAGATGTTTGGGTGATCACATATGGTAGCTTTCAGGTTGTACCTGCATGTACAAATTTCACCTGTTGGCTGGAATAGTCAATAATAAACTCATGTTCTATCTACCAATAAAACTCCAAAACCACAGTTTGGGGCAACTTATCCATTATCAAGAACTTGACCTTGATCCAGGCAAGACCCAGCTTCATAATAATGCTTCCTTTACTCTCAAAGTAGGTGTCAGTAGACTTATTACCTAGGGTGACCAGGGTGGCTTTATCTTCCAATTCTAGTCCCATTTTCTCAGATAGGCCTTGTTCAATGTAATTATGGGCAACTTCACTGTCCATTAGAGCTTGTATCTTCAACTCCTGGTCTGAATACAGCATAGTGGATTGAATAATAGGGTAAGACTGAGAAGAGCTGCTTATTGCAGAAATGGTAGGGTTCTGGGAAGTGAAGCTTCTTGTGAGGCATTTTTTGGACAGATGGTCATTCTGATGGCAGTAGAAGCATATGCCTGCTTGTATGTGGCACTGGTATTCTTTTGGGGCCATGTTCAGGAAAGGGTGTGTGGAAGCTTGATTTCCTTGTGGCTGTTAGTTTCTAGGGGGCTCCATACTGTTGGGGATGGCTGAAATCCATCCTGTGGGCAATGGATAGGAGTTTTTCCTTGGGGAGATTATAGCAGTGATGGCACATCAGGTTGGTGTGGTAATTATTCAGGTCATTCCTGAAGTGTGGGCCAGATATGTTGTCATGTACTTTGGCAGCTGCAGCAAGTCTCAAGAATATCTGAATGTAAGCTTCCAGGTTGTTGTTGTGAATACCACTATTCACCATGTGTCAATTTTGT